>JAADXY010000299.1:0-29037 GCA_023338065.1 Phytopythium montanum
CCATCGACAAGAAGGGCGTCTCCACTGTGTGGGTTCGCACGGGCGGCAAGAGCAAGGAGCGCCTGACCTGCATGCTGCCCGGCTCGTCGTTAGGCGGGAAGTGCACGCCGTTCCTCGTCCTGAAGACACGGCCTGCCAAGATCGTCGAGAAGCAGCGCGAGAACATGGAGAAGCGCCATGGCTTCGGTCAACACGTCTGGAAGGAGATCAAGCGTCTCCAGGCGGCCTACAACGTGCGGATCTACTGCAACTCGACCGGCTGGTGGAACGCCGCCATCTCGATCCTGTGGCTAGACTACCAGTTTAAGGGCCGCGCCAATCCCGACCGGCCGGTGCTCCTGCTTTGGGATGATTTTTCAGCGCACTGGACGGCCGATGTGGTGGCGCATGCGACCAAACTCAACGTGCACTTCCTCCGTGTCCCAGCGGGGCACACATCGACGTGCCAACCCGCGGACATCGCCTGGAACCGCCCGCTGAAGAGCCGCCTCCGCCAGCACTGGCTTCTCTGGATGACGGAGCGGCTCTCGGCTGACGATTTGGACGCGTGCCGCAAGGGCCCGACCCGTCAGGATGTGGTCGGGTGGGTGGTGTAAGCGTGGGAGGACTTGGCGACAACTACGATCTCCAACGGCTTCTCTACGATCATGTGCGAGCCCGAGCTAGACGCCGAAAGCGATGCTGCGATTGCAGGAGTAGCCGAACAGCTCGAAAAGCTGAACCTGCTTGCTGCAACGGTCGGCGAGGTGCACGATGACGATGATATCATCGACCAGCTGCTGAGCCTCGGTGAACTGAGCGACGAGGACGCGATAGATGTGGAGGCTAGTGCGAGTGCGTAGGAGTAAGTACTGCCTTTGACTCCTCGAGCGTGTACATTATGCCCATGAGAGCACTTGGCGACGACTTCGCACTGCTCGCACTCGGAGGCGACTTCGTGGTGGTCGCGCTCGCGCTCGGCGACTCGGTGCTCGTGCTCGGCGGCGACTTGATGGTGGTCGCGCGCTATGGGTGGCCTGCGACCTGTCACTAAATCGCCAAATTTTATACTTAAAACATAGGGTCAACTGTCAAATCAAATAGTTTTGCAACTATTCGTTTTGGGTGTTCTTTCAGCTGTTTGAATATGAGGCGTCGGAAATAACATCGGTTATACGGTATCACCAGGCAAAGCCATTCCACAATATTAATTTTGTGTACCACACTAACACAATGATAACGCGACCCACTGGATCACGTTGAAGTGCCAGTGCTGACAGGTGAGGTGTCCTATCCTACAAGCACGCGGCGTGCTATCTGCCGCCGACTGGTAGCCTATGGCTCTACTACATGTACTGCTCCGTCCTCCAGCTCTTGTTGCTGTCGAGTCACTTGTCGCTTCACTTGGTTCATTGCATCGCACTTGGCAGTGTCTTCGTCTCACTATGGATAGTAGAATCCTGTCGGCTCCGTCGTGCAGTGCGTGCTGCACAGCCTTCCGCGCTCAAACGCGGGCTGCACACAGCCAATAGCCATGCACACGCTGACGCCCGCGTGTCTGGCGCACCTGCCGTCCTGCCGAGCAGTCTTGACGCACCCCGGGAACGCACACAGCCTGCCACGGCCATGTCGACGGCGGGCACACCGGTCCTGGCTCCTCTTGCCGTCATTGTGGACGCTAGGACTGGTCCTTCCCCGCTTCCTCTTCACTCCGACAGCCTCGACGCAGTCAGCCTGGATCTGTGGGCGTCGATGAGCCTTCGGTGGCGCTGGAAGCTCCCGGGCCGCTTTGTCTCCACTATCCGGTGCTTCACAGGTGAACGCCGAGCTGTTGGCGCTCGTAGTTGCTGCCTGAGAGCTCTCCCAGCCCATCAGCTGTGCTTGGAAGCTCGGCGGGCCTGGTACAGCCGGGCGTTGCCTTGGTGTCAAAGGCGGCAACGTGTACGCCGTGTGGCCGTCTGCCGGAGCCGCCCCCATGCTCTCCACGGCGTCCAGCAGCACGTTCAGGTCGCCCTCGCTCGGGATCAGCGGCAGCGGCTCGGCAGCTCCAAGACGCGGCGGTTCGAGCTCTGCAGCCTCTGCGACGCTCGTGGGCGGACGCCACGCCGCCGCTCCTGACGTGCTGCACGGCTGCATTCGAGCGGTCGACTCGGAGGGATAGCCGCCAATTGCGAAAGTGCGGCGAGGAAAGAGACCATGGGCTCCAAGGCGACACTTTCCGACCTTGGAATTAGGCTGCATCTTCTCTCCGTGTCGACGCGGATCGCTTCATTGGATGAGGACGAGGCGGTATCGATGCTGTAGTGGTCTTTTGCGAGACGAGTGCGACTCGTGATGGATGGATGGACGCTGGCAAGGGGAAGAAGGAGAGCGTCGTGTGTATTGTATCGGGTCATAGACCTCTGCGGTCCGAGCCCGATCGATACACTTCTAAGCAGGCGGCGACAGCAGCCGCCCGGGTATCTCTCTCCTGCGTCTACTGCCTGGATAACCGGCGCATCTCGAGCATCAGGATGCGCATCTCGACGAGGAGCACGGCGGCGAAGAGCCCGAAGGTGACGACTGGGCGGAGCACGGGGTTCATGAACAGGTCGGTCCGCCCGATGAAGAGCAGGAAAACGACCTGGGCAGTAACCAGAACCGGCAGGCGTTTGGCGCAGCGCCAGAGCGCCTCGAGCAGCAGCACGGCGCTCGACGGGACGTTGTCCTTGGTCCACTGCGCTCTGCGGAACGTGTGCGCGAGCGCGAAGACGAGCAGCACGGTCACGAACAGCAGGTCGTTCAGATACAGCCAGAGCTTGCCGGCGAAGCTCGGGTGCATAGTGCCCGGGACTGAGAAGACGCTGACCCACGTGAAGAGCAGCACGATCGCGACGCTCGAGACCAGCGGCGTGGACGCCACGGCGTACAGCACGGAGCACGAGATCTGGCAGGCTCGGCGGACGACGCGCGAGTTGAAGACGTCTATGGACAGCGGCTGGGCATTGCCCGGCTGTGGGAGACCCCAGCTTGAGAGTCTTCGAGGCCGGCCAGACGGCTCCGTGTGCAGCTTGAGGCACAGCATCGTGTAGGCCGACCAGGCGAAGACGAAGATGACCGTGAGACTGACGAATTTGGTCAGGAAGAAGGTCAAGTGGTCCTCCAACAGCGTCTCGCGCACGCGCTGCCAGTGCCAGAAGACCTGAAAGTAGACGTATGGCAGCCAGAACCACGGCTTGACGGTCGCGCCGCTGTACTTGTAGCTGAGCAGCGGGCCCGGGATGGCGTCCGGCGACGAGTTCTTGTCCTTGCAGCGGTACAGGTCCCAGTTCATGCGCTCGTAGAAGACCATGTGGTTGATGCTGTAGTAGAACGGCAGGCGGTGCACGACGGTGTCCTTGGCGACTCCACTGTCCTCGTGCATGCCGTCCTCGTCGTCGTCCAGGAAGAACATCGGGCTCTCCTCAAAGGCCTCGAAGAGTCCGGGCAGGAAACCCTGTGATATCCCGACGTAGTTGTACTCTCGTCCTGTGATCATGAACGTGTCGATCGCGTCCGAGTACAAGCTGCGCGCGGCGATCGAGTCGGGGGACACCACGAGCAGGCTGTTGGCGTAGACGACCGACTGGCCGTTGTCCACTGCGCAGAACTGACGGCACGCGAAGATCTCGTCCAGGTTACGCAGCACGAGGTTCTCGGCGTCCAGGTAGACGACGCGCTTGAGCGCCGCGAGCGTCGGGTCGTCCCATAGCACGAGCTTGTTGCGCATGTGCAGCAGCTGCGTGCGCTGGTCCGTCAGGCTCGAGTGGCGGAACACGTTGGGGATCTCGGCGCGCACGATCTCGATCCGCGGGTCGTCGTGGCGAAGCTGCGCCTCGCTGCGCGGGTCCAGGCCGTCCCGAGGAGCGATGACAATGCGACGGAAGCGCGTCTTCGAGTCGCGGATCGAGCGCATCAGCACGCGCGTGGCGAGCAGCAAAGCCTCGCTCTCGTCGCCGTGATCGTACAGGATGGTCGCGAACGCGCCCTCCTCGTCCCTGAGCTCCCGCGCCAGCGCCGCCATGCCTCCATCGGCCGGAGCGGCAACGGGTGCGGCAGCGGCGGCTTCTTCGGCTGTTGTTGGCGAGGAAATGAGCGATGCAAGCGCGAAAAGCAGCCACAGGAGTGAGCGAGCGACTTGCGCCATGTCTCCCGCGTAGGTTGAGGCTGTTCGCGGGCTGCTTGGAGTGCTGGAGTCGCCTGGAGAGCGGTCGTCGCGGACACCTTCCTTGTGCGTTGATGACGGCGCTTTTTCGATGGGGGCGGCGCAAAGGCATGGAGACGGATACTATTGGCTTAAATTCGCCGCATTTTACGCCAATCAACGACGGAATGTTGGGTTATTCCACCGGGGGTACGCGGCCAATCTTGTGGTTGAAGCGTCGCGTCGAAGGCCAACATGCTGGTCGAGAGATGCCCTTTGGCGGCGGAGGCGCCACGAGGCAGGAAAACGCAGAAAGAACCACACCACCTCGGCACTCTCTACGAGGCGTACCCGCTCGCCCACAACGCGCTGTGACGGAGTAGGCGGCGGAACAGGCGGCAAGGCGGCGTATTTCCGGCGTGCAAGACCGTCGCTGACCCGATCTTCCACGTTTCCCGGGTCGCGGCGGCTCGCGTGCGGCCGATTCCTTCTATTCTCAGTCTCTAGTTGCCTGTCCTCCCAGGAATAGCGCCCGCACCCGGTCCGTAAGGCGCCTGCTGCTGCACGGCGAAACCACAAGGGCGGCGAGTGTATTAATAGCGCACGCGACCCGAGCGAACCGAGCGACTGCCACGGACGGCGCGCGTTATTCCTGGAGCGGCGGGTGAGCAAGTGAGTTGGTCCAGGCCGACGCAACCAGGGGCGAGGGAGGGTGGGGACCCAACGCGAGGGTGAAACGACTGCTGCGCTTCGCCGACTCGCGGACGCCGACGCCTCGGCTCGCTACTCGAGCTTTTGTCGGTAACAGACGCCGGCAGACCACGAGACCGACCGCGAGACCGACCGCTTCCCACAGCGACCGCGGGCCAGCGACGGCCGTCACGGGAGCGCACGGCCGGCAGACACAGCACACGTGACGAGGAGTAGAGTTCTAGATGGCGACTCCAGCTCCGGCGGCAGGGGCAGCGGCTTTAGCCGCGCCGGCGCGCACCGGCAACAAGTTCACGGCGCCGCTCGACGGCTCGCAGTTCGACATGGGCGTGACGCTCGGCACCGGGTCCTTCGGCCGCGTGCGCTTCTCCACCCACAAGGTGCGCGTTATCTCCCCGAGTCCGTCATAGTAAGTGGGTGTGAGGACACTAACGAGCTTGATCCATCACGATGCAGGCGACCAACACGTACTGGGCGATCAAGATCCTCAAGAAGGCCGAGATCATCCGCCTACAGCAGGTACCGCGGAATGTTCTGCAGGTTGCCTGGGGGGGTACAGATCTACTCACCGTCTTATTCATACGTGTAGGTGGAGCATATGCTGTCGGAGAAGTCGATCCTGCTGTGCCTGGACCATCCGTTCATCGTGAACCTGGCGGGCACGTTCCAGGACACCAAGTACCTGTACATGGTGCTCGAGTACGTGATCGGCGGTGAGTTCTTCACGCACCTGCGGCGCGCCGGGCGGTTCGACAACAACGCGGCCAAGTTCTACGCGGCGCAGGTCGTGTCCATCTTCGAGTACCTGCACGCGCAGGACTTTATCTACCGGGACCTCAAGCCCGAGAACCTGCTGCTGGACTCGGAGGGGTACATCAAGATCACGGACTTTGGCTTCGCCAAGCGCGTGGCCTTCAAGACGTACACGTTGTGCGGCACGCCAGAGTACATTGCGCCAGAGGTGCTGCTCAACAAAGGCCACGGCAAGGGCGTCGACTGGTGGACGCTCGGCATTTTGCTCTACGAGATGCTCGCGGGCCAGCCGCCGTTCTGCGACGACGACCCGATGGGCATCTACCAGCAGATCCTGTCGGGCAAGCTCAACTTCCCGCGCTTCTTCGACCGCAACGCCAAGGGACTCATCAAGCGGCTGCTCACGGCCGACCTGACCAAGCGCTACGGCTGCCTCAAGAACGGCGTCGAGGACATCAAGAAGCACAAGTTCTTCTCGGGCGTGGGCTGGGACGACCTGCTCGCGCGCAAGGGCGCCGCCCCCATCATCCCGCGCGTCGGCACGGCCAACGACACGAGCAACTTCGACCCGTACCCGGACTCGATGGAGGACGCCATCGTGCCCGTCTACAACGGCCGCGACCCCTTCGCAGATTTCTAATAGAGACGCCGGCAGGGCAGCGCAGGGCAGGGCAGGCAAGCGGACGGCGACGGGCACGGCGACAGTAACTGGCGGACGACGGTAACATGAACAGAGGTGGTTGACTTTTCATATCTACTTTCTTGTATGCGGACGAAGTATTGGACTGGTGTGGTTGTCACCGCCTTCCTTATCCGTCCGCTACAACACGTGCTTGAAGTACGTGGCAACTTGAAGTTTCTTAGTAGACAGCTGCTCGGACAGCAAGGTTGGTCACGTCACTCCTCAAGCTCATAGCTTGGAGTTGGGGAAGAGCAGCTTGTCGCCCGGGAAGCGGTAGTAGCTGGCTTTGGTCTTGAGCACGCGCAGCACGCGGCCGCAGTTATTCGGCTCGCGCAGCGCGGCCTCGAAGGCGTCCGTGACGCACTCGACCGGCATGAGGCCTCCCGTCTGCTCAATGTAGTCCGGGATGCCCTCGGCGGCGATGCGGCCCATGGCCGTGTCGGCGAACGCCGGGCAGAGCGCGAAGGCGCGCACATTGTGCGTCTGCTTGGTCTCCAGCAGCGAGCGCGTGAGCCCGACGACGCCCGCCTTGGCGGCGCCGTACTCTGGCGAGAAGGGCGTCGGGTTGAGTCCCGCGAGGCTCGCGAGGTTGACGATCACGCCCTCGCGGCCGTTCAGCGCCTTCTTCATGTACTGCAGCGCGTACTGCGTGCCGCGCACGACGGCCGTCAGGTCAATGTCCACGACGCGCTCCCAGTTGGTCGACAGGTCGTCGTTGTAGAAGCTCGCGTCGCCGCCGATGCCGGCGTTGTTGACCAACACGTTGACCGGCACGCCGAAGTACTCGGTCGCGAACGAGAACGCTCGCGCGAAGCTGTCGCGGGCCGTCACGTCCTGACGCATCGAGCACACGCGCTGACGGGCGCTGTACTGCGCGGCCAGCTCGTCCGCGGTGCGCTCCAGAGAGTGAGCGTCCACGTCCGTGATGAGCACGCGGCCGCCTGCCGCGAGGATCTTGGCCGCGAACGCACGCCCGAAGCCCGCGGCGCCACCAGTCACGATGCCCACGACCTCACTCAGCTCCATCGTGTGTCGAGTTGTTGAGGGATTGCGACGCAGGCGGTGCTGGCGAAGAGCAGCGAGCGAATGGAGAAGTGATCGCTGGCCGCGTGGTGGAGTCCTCGAAGGGAACCGTTTGTTTGACAGGAGGAGGTACTGACGTGGCATACAAACTTCAAGTGAGCTTTGCGAAAGCGATGACGTCGAACGCGGCGAGCGACTTCAAGCGGACACCAGATCCGGATCGTTTTCATTATTTGATGCTATGTATTCGATTATAGAGGCTCTTTGATATGTTTAATCGTATAAATACATACTCACATTACGAATCTATCATATTTGAAAGGCATCATGTAGCGAGCTCTGACTTCGGTGCTCAAGATGGACGGTCGCCTTGCACTTGCATGTTGCTGCATGTATGTACTTCCAAGCGCCTGCAAGAGTTCACTATGCATTCCATACGCACCCTCACGCTCCTTCCTGTCTACGGGTAGCACCCGGAGGACGACGAGCAAGCCGCACCGATGTCGGCTCAGAGCTTCGAGTCGGGGAAGAGCAGCTTGTCGCCGGGGAAGCGGTAGTACGCGCGCTTGGTCTTCATGATGCGCTGGACGCGGCCGCAGTTTCCCGGCTCGCGCAGGCCCTCGGCGAAGGCCTCGGTGACCGTGTCGACGGGCATGAGCCCGCCCATGGCGTCCGTGTACTTGGGCAGCTGGTCCACCGCGTCACGGCCCATGTTCGTGTCGGCAAAGCCCGGGCACATGGCGAACGAGCGGATGTTGAAGCGCTGCTTGAGCTCCAGCAGCGAGCGCGTGAAGCCCACGACGCCCGACTTGGCGGCCGCGTACTCTGGCGAGAAGGGCGTCGAGTTGAGCCCGGCCATGCTGGCGATGTTGACGATCACGCCCTCTCGGCCGTTGAGCGTCTTCTGGAACTGCGCGATGGCGTACTGCGTGCCGCGGATGAGCGCCGTCAGGTCGATCTCGACGACGCTCTCCCAGTTGATCGACAGGTTGTCGTAGAAGGATAGGTCGCCCGCGATGCCGGCGTTGTTGACCAGCAGGTTCACTGGCTGCGCGAAGAACTTGGACGCGTAGTCGAACACGCGCGCGAAGCTCTCGCGCTCCGTCACGTCCTGCCGCATCCAGCACACGCTCGCGTGCCCGTACTTGCCCTCGAGCTCCTTGCCCGTCTGCTGCAGCCCGTGCACGTTCACGTCCGTGATCATCACCTTGCCGCCGCTGGACAGGATCTTCTCCGCGAACGCGCGGCCGAAGCCCGCAGCGCCGCCAGTGATGATGCCCACGACCTGGTTCAGCTCCATTGGTGGCGGTGGCGGTGGGGGCGAAGAGAGGTGAAGGGAAGCAGGCTGCTGGATCGGATGCGAGTCTGGGAATGGCACACTGCGCATCGCAGGACTCACCTCGTTGAACTGACGCACGACGTAAGGTCTCAACTACAAATTTCACGGCTTTCATTATAAAATAAAGGTTGGTATGGTGCAAAAAGCTTGTAAATTGACACTCCATTGTGAAGAATATGCATTTAAGAAGGCTTTCGGAGGTCCATTGCTTGACACTTGGCGAGCAGAGCTGCTTCGTGGTTTCTGTTGACGTGAACGGCAGTCGCGGCAAGTGCAAGCCGATGCTCTCGCCGTCTGTATGAACACCACCGCCCAGCACCAGCAGGCATGTGCCGTGTGCGTGTGTGCTCGTTGTTCAACATGCATGAAGGCGACAGCACATCCGCCGCCACAATGCCCAACAATACGATCCAAGAGCACACCAAATCACATGCTACGTGTCATGCTCTTATTCCCTCTCCAATAACCGCTCGCGTATCTTGTCACTTCGCAGATCATCGGATCCCGAGCACGCGACGATGGAGGGGTTGACGTGGCTGCTGGCGCTCGCGCTGGGCCTCGCGGGCGCGCTGTACGTCTACTGGCAGCAGGCAGAGGCGGCGCGCAAGAAGGCAGAGGCGGCCGAGCTGCAGGCGCGCAAGGAGGCGCTGGCGCGCGAGCAGCTGGCGGCCAAGAAGAGCAAGAGCAAGCCCAAGAAGGTGGACATCACGGCGGCGCTCAAGAAGAAGAAGCAGGCGCAGGAGAGCGAGGACCCAGGCACGGAGCATGCGAGCTTCCTGCATGCGCTCAAGGGCCACAAGTTCGCGCTCTCGGCCGCGGCCTACAGCCCGAACGGCCGCTTTATTGCCACGGCCAGCACGGACCGCAGCATCCGGCTGCACCTGCGCGAGTCCCTGGGCGACAAGAACGCGCGCGTGCACCAGATCAACATCGAGTACGACCACGTGACTGCCATGACCTTTAGCCCGGACGGCCGCATGCTGGTCGTGGCCACAGAGGGAGGCTTGGTCAAGCTGTATCGTACGTTCAGGCCCGCTGGTGATGGTGTATGATGTATGCATGACTGATGGTGCTGGTGTATGACTGTGTATGGAGCAGACAAGCTGAAGGTCAAGCCCGAGCTGGCCGCCGAGTTCCAGGTGGCGCACAAGGCGGACGTGCACTCGATCATCATGAACGACATTGGCCAGTGGGCGACGATCGTAACGTGTGCGGGCGAAGGAGACACGGACGTCAAGTTCTGGAACCTGCGCGGCGATCTACTGCAAGTGGTCAACACGAACCAGGTGACCAACTACCACTGCGTGGCGTCCAAGGACAACCGGTACATCGCCGTGGCCGCCTACACGCCAGAAGTCAAGATCTTTGAGATCTTGCGCGAGAAGAACGGCACGTTCAAGAAGGTCAACAAGATCATGACCCTGCACGGACACCGCGTACGTCACGAGCCAGCCGCTTGACTATAGTGGCGGAGGTGATACTCACTCGCGATGCTTGATGACCGCTTGTAGACTGGTGTGGTGGACCTGGCGTTCAACGGGTCCGAGACGAAGCTCGTGGACCGCATCGTGACCATCTCCAAGGACGCGTCGGTGCGTCTCTGGGACATCAACGTGCGCTACACTGTCCAGGAGGACCCGAAGGTCGTGGCAAACTTCTCGGCGAGCGAGCAGCGCGCGTTCCAGGGCGTTGACTACTCGCCGGACGGCAAGGTGGGTGCACTGAACTGGTCCTGGTCGTACTGCTCGATGTAGTAATAGAGAACTGACGGTGCTGTGTTGGATGCACTGACCAGGTGCTGGCGATGGTGCGCGACAAGGACGTGGTGTTCGTCTCGGCGGCCGGCCACGAGGAGTTCTTCGTCATTGAGAACGCGCTGGACGAGCCGGTGAAGCGCGCGACGTTCTCGCCCGACGGCAGCGAGATCCTCGTCGTCGGCACGCGCAGCAAGCAAGCCAAGATCTTCAAGTCGCCTTCTCTCTGAGTCCACGACTCGAGCACTAAGAGCTGGCAATGTCTTAGTGGGAGGAGCGATGAGCGATAGACAGAAGCTCATTGTTTATAGTGTGTGTGGGTGCGGACCGCACCCTTCCTGTGAATGACAACCCTGCGCCAATTGACTCACTGCTTCGGGAGAATGTCGAGCAGCTTCCACTTGAGCAGGCGGCAGTTCTCGGACAGGATGAGCTTGTCGGACCGGCGCACGGCGACGGCCATGCGTTCGTGTCGCGCCTGGTCGCTGTCGTCGAGCTTGTCGGCCTCCTCTTGCTCCGCCCAGCGCTTGAGCAGCGCGTCATCCTCCTCGATCGAGCCCGGGAACTGCTCGAGCATCTTCTCGAGCGTGAAGATGAGTCGCGTGAGCGTGGCGTGCTCGTTCTGGACGCTCACGATCTCGCCGTCGAGCGCGCGCTGGGCCAGCCGCTGGAACTCGTCCTCGCTCGCGCCTTCAATCTCCTGTATCCGCACGGCGACGAGCAGCAGCTCGTTGACCTCGTCGGCCGTGAGCTCGAACGAGTTGGACTCGTGGTCGAGCCCGTTCAAACGCAGCAGCGCCGCCTTGACGTCGAAAAGTGGCGTCGTGGCGTCGTCCATGGGCATCCAGACGTCGATGGCGTCGAACGGATTGTCGGGCAGCACGAACCCGTAGAGCGTGAGCAGCTTGTGGTTGGACAGCCCGCCGTAGTTGATGAAGAGCTGCGACCCGGCGTTCCAGTGCTGGTGGCTCACGAGCTTGAACGCGCACGCCTCGGCGTCGAAGAAGTGCGCCATCTCGGCCTCCGGGTCGTGGTTGAGCATGTCAAAGACCGGGACCATAGCCTTGAGCGTCTGCGTCTTGTGCCTGTCCTGCGTCTTGTCGTCGTCGTCGGGCACGTCACGAAGCGACACGAAGCGGCTCCAGATGGTAGACAACGCCCACTTGTAGTTGTCGAGCGAAAAGTACTCGTCGAAGAGGTCGAAGCTGACGCCGTCGGGCATGTTCTCAAAGAGTTCCATGAGCACCGACTCTTGTAGCCGCGCGTAGTCGCTCTCGACCTTGCTCGCCATCTGCTGCGCGATGAAGAACAGGTTGCTTCCCTCGAGCATGGCGCGCGCGCTCTCGCCGAAGAAGAGCACGTTGTGGTACGTCCGCGGCAGCAGCTCGATGTGCTTGGCCCACTTGGACGCGGACCGCGCCACGAAGCGCTCGTAGAGCAGCGCGAGCGCCAGCTGCTCGTCCTCGCGCTCGGGCGTGTACTGCTGGAAGAAGGGCACCGCGCGCAGCGCGGGCGAGTCCCGCAGCGCGCGCGCCGTCAGCAGCGACTCGAGCGGCACGCTGAAGACCTGCGTGTGCGGCGCGATGTCCTCGGCCACGAACACGCCGCGGTCGTCCTCGCCGCCGCCGCCCAGCTCGTACACAAAGTCCGTCGCCACCTGCACCTTGAGCGCCGCCGCCGCCCACTCGTTGTAGCCCACGAACGCGGCGCCGCCGTCGTCCCGGTCGTTCACGTCGTCCTCGTGCACCGCCATGCTATACCAAGTGTCGATGTCCTTTCTCGAGCTACTTGCCGACGTCGGTCCTTTCTCGGCGGATCTTGTTTGCGAGTGAGCGCACGCGCGCTGCTAGCGGCGGCGAGGTGGTTGCCGCGTGTACCGTTGGCGTAGGAGTCATGAGGCCGCCGCCCTGCGAACAAGAGGCAGAGTCCGGCAAGCCATTTTGGTGCAGGCTCCTTCTTGACTCATTGCACCCCCGTCTTTTTCTGGGCTTTTCTGCTGGTAGATCGTTGATTCGATGGGGTTTTCCATTGACATCTGAAAATATCGTGGGTTTTGAGCAAACCAGTAAGGGTACAGGAGAAAAACACAGTGGGGTAATTCAAAATGTGGACGACAGACAGGCTGGGGCCACGCGCTGGACTGAACCAGGACGCTGCCTTGAAGCCCGGACACCGGCGCGCGGCGGCGTGTGCTGCGGGGGGGGGCGTGGCAAGGGGGAATGCACTGCCAGCAATTGGCTCCAGTCGATGGCGCATGAACTGCTGGGCCGCAAGATGCAGCCAGCTGTGGACTGGACCCGAGTTGAAGAAGCCCTTCAAGCGATGGATGCCGTGTCGTTTCGTGGCATGCATGCATGTGTGGGTTACATCGAAACCAACACTCCGACCTCATCCTTGGTACCGAATCTTGCCGATTAGTGGCTCCGCTCCGGATCTCTGCTGCTTTGGCAATCACTTGGTCGGTGGGTTACATGCGCCGTCCCTTGAAGCGCCACACACTTGGGCTCACTATGGGTTACTGCTCGCGGACATCCAGCGTCCCAAAGGTAGGACGTGATAACGAGGGGCGGGCGACTTGCATTATTGACCCGTTCCTCCGCGGCGGACGTCTCGCTCAGCTCCTCCGCCCGCTTCACCGCTCGCCGCCGCGTGCGATCGCCTCCTTTGACACGCGGTACGTGGCGCCGATCTCGTCCTGGACGTTCCGCCGTCACCGCCGCTCCTCCTCCTCTTCGGGGTGGGACGCCGTTGGAAAGGACCATGCTTGCATGGTTGCATGATGCTTCCCGGCCATGGACGGGCGCGCGCGGACACTCGCGGCCTGCGCGGCGCGGGTGTGTTGCTTACGCTGTCAATGTAACTGTGACCAGCAGGCGGCGCTGCCGGGGCCCGGGCGGATACGTCATTCGCGCCGCGCCGCCCTCGAGGAGAGGGGAACGAACCACCTTCGCCGACCGCGCGGCAGGCTCCTGCCTGTGTGCATGCCGCTGCCAATGCAGCAGGTGCACGCGTCGCCGCCGTCCGCGCGCGCCGCGGACGACAAGGACACGCCCTGCTCCGTCCGAACGGAGGTCACGTACGTGGCGCCTGGTTATCTCTAAATCCCCTGAGCGTCGCTCACAAGTGTGCTGATGCTGCTCTCTCCCCAGTCGGCTACAGGAACTCTCGCTCAAGCAGACGTCACGCGGCTCCCCGAAGCGCAGGCTGCGGTTCGCGCTCGACGATGAGTACGCGTACAAGCACCGGCTCAGCACGGATGGCGCCGCCGTCGCCGCTGAGGAGGAGAACACAGAGCTACGAGCGACTTCGGCGACGGACGGCGTGCCACCGCCACCTGGGGACAGGAAGCGCAGCAACAGCAGGCAGCTGGAGGAGTCGGCCGGCATGCTGAAGCGGAAAACGAGCGAGTTGGTCAAGGTGGAAGGCGTGCTGACCGTCGCGGAGGAGCGGGGCGACGATAGCGGCGCAGTGACGACGCACGCGGTCGGGTTGGTAGGCCTACGATGGACTCCACAGACATGCTCGAGATTCGCCAGCGGGCCTAACGTCTTGGCGTGACCTCTGTCGACCAGGTGGAGTGCGAGCTAGCGCTCAAGAGCGAGGGCCTGGTGCTCCAGTCCGCTCCAGGTGAGACGAAGGAGATCGAGGTGCAAGTGGACCGGATGGAGCTCGTCTACGAGCCGTGGCGCCACGAGCTCAAGTTCCAGCTGCGGCGCCTCCCGAGCTCCGATACTTCCCCCAACACTCCCAGATCGTTCATTTTCCAGGCGGCAGCGGTCGGCGAGTACAAGAAGTGGGTCAACGGGATCCGCGGGTACGGCCTAACGCGCAGCACGAGCGTAGATAGTCTCACCACCCCGGCCGCGGCTCCGGAGGTCGTGCCGTCTCCTCAGCCGCCTGCGATCGCCGGCGACCTGGCGGTCCCGAACGACGTGCTGCGCTCGACCGTCGATAGCTTCGTGTACTCGTCTCCGCCGCGGGTCAAGCACTTCCTGCTCGTGCGCCACGGCCACTACGTCAACGCGCACGCGCCGCACGTGCCCGACTCGGAGCAAGTGCTGTCCCAGATCGGGCGGCAGCAAGCCGCGCTCACGGGCAAGTACCTCGAGCTGCTGTACAACCGCGCACGGTCCCGAGACGACATGTCCATATACCACAGCGACATGAAGCGCGCCGTTGAGACCGCGACCATCATCAGCGGCGACTTGGGCTGCTGTTCCATGCGGGCGACGCCCATGCTACGCGAGGGCTGGCCCGGTCAACCGTACTCGACGCCTTACTCCGTGCCACCTGCTTCTAGTGCTAGTTCCGCGGCGGCGGCTGCTGCAACTGCCGCAGCGGCCTCAAGCTCGGCCGCAGTGCATCGCCAAGACGTTGCGAGGATGGAGAAGGCATTCGACCTGCTGATCGCGCCGGACGCCGCGAGCATGGACGCCAGCGACGACGAGCAGGAGTCGTACCGAGTGATCGTGTGCCACGCCAACCTGATCCGGTTCTTCCTGTGCCGAGCACTCGGCGTCGACCCCGTCGGCACGTGGGGCCACTTTGAGATCAACCACTGCTCGGTCACGCGGATCGACGTGTGCGAGAACCGGCCGCTCAAGGTCGTGGCCGTCAACGAGACCGGCCACCTGCCGCACTCGCTGCTCACCTCGAGCGAGGACCACCTCTAGTTTCATACAGGAAGACGCCGTAACGTCAAGTTTCTGAGTGCTTGGTTCAGTATTGTCGCTCCACATGTGTCAAGCTCTACACACAATGCCAAGCTAGACGGGCGAGTTGCTCACGTGGTCCGTGCCGGAGAAGAAGTCCTCGTTGAGCGCATCCAGGCGCTTGACCTGGTCCGCAGTCAGCTTGACACCCGCGCCGTCCAGGTTTTCCTTCATCCTGGCCTCTTTGACCGACTTGGGCAGCGTGACGAAGCCTCGCGCGAGGTCCCACGCAACGAGCACTTGCGCCGGCGTGGCTCGCACTTGGGCAGCGATCTCGTTCAGCACCGGGTCGTCCAGTCTCTTGGCGCGAGCCAAGGGTGAGAACGCCTGCAGGATGATCCCTCGCTGCTCGCAGTACTTGACGAGCGGGTCGCGAGTCAGCCACGGGTGCAGCTCGATCTGGTTGACTGCCGGCTTGACGCGCCACGTGAGCGCGAGCTTGGCCAGGTGCGGCTCACCAAAGTTGGAGACGCCAATGTCGCGCAGCACACCCTCAGCCTGCAGGTCCTCGAGCGCGCGCCACGTGTCGGCGCGCAGCTCCGGGTCGAACGGCTGGTGCAGCAGGAAGAGGTCGATGTACCCGCAGCCGATGAGCTCGTTGCTGCTGCGCGTGCCTTCGATCGCCTTGTCGTAGCCCCAGTGGAACTCGCGCAGCTTGCTCGTGATGAAGATCTGCTCCCTCGGGATGCCCGAGTCGCGCACGGCCCGCCCCACGTCCGCCTCGTTCTCGTACAGCCGGGCAGTGTCAATGTGTCGGTAGCCGAGCCGGAGAGCTGTCAGCACGGACGTGTAGCACTCGTCGCCCGGCGCGCTCTTGTACACGCCGAGCCCGACCGCGGGCATCTCGGCGCCGCTGGGAAGCCGCACACTCGGCACATGCGCAGCCATGGCTTTGCTTGTCGTGGACTTGAGGCGCTTCGCTGGTCGTCGTTGACGTCGTGGAGGAAGCCAGGAAGTGTGCCAGGACGAAGTGACCCCGCCACTTGACTAATGAGCATCAAGTTGCCATCAACTGACCTGCTGGCAGCACCGATAAATACCGGTCGAATTTGAGCTACCGGTATCGTCAATTGAAGTTTGTGGAAGAAACTCAGCTACCGGTAGCTCACCGTATTTTGAAGATCGCCATTGCATTGCGTCCCCCTTTTTCACTTGGAGAAAGCAAGCAATCGGCGAGAAAGGACGCAAAGCAAGCGAGGCAAGGATGCAGGTGTATGGAGCCAGGTGGGGGATAGTGGCGGCGGCATTGGCGACGGTCGCGGTGGCGCTAGGCGCGACGGCGGAGGCCGCGGGCGGCTGCTACGTGCGGAGCGCGGACCGGTCGGAACTGGTGACGACGGCGCGGCCGCACGAGTACCTCGAGACGGCGGCGCTGCCCAAGAACTTCGACTGGCGCAGCGTGAACGGCACGCGCTTCGTGACCATCAGCCGCAACCAGCACATCCCGCACTACTGCGGCTCCTGCTGGTCATTCGGTGCGGCGGCTGTCACCTCAACGGCGACCCTCTATGTATCAATTAGACGGGAGACAGGACTGACGAATGAACCGTGAACGCGTGGTGGCAGCGGCGACGTCGGCGTTGGCGGACCGGATCCTGATCGCCAAGAGCCGCGCAATGGACGGCAAGGCGACCGTGGACGTGCTGCGCGAGGTCGTGCTGTCGCCGCAGGTGATCCTGAACTGCGACCTGAAGGACCAGGGGTGCCACGGCGGCGACCAGCTCGAGGCGTACCGCTTCATCCACCAACACGGCGTGCCCGAGGAGAGCTGCCAGCTGTACGAGGCGACGGGCCACGACACGGGCAACTTGTGCCGCCCCATCGACGTGTGCGAGAACTGCTTGCCCAACAAAGGCTGCTTCCCGCAGCCGTCGTACGACTCGTACTCGGTGTCCGAGTTCGGCACGACGCTGGGCGAGCAGCAGATGATGGCCGAGATCTTCGCGCGCGGCCCGATCGCGTGCAGTGTGGCCGTCACCAAGGAGTTCGAGGCCTACACGGGCGGCATCTTTGCCGACAAGACCGGCGCCAAGAACGTGGACCACGCCATCTCGGTCGTCGGCTGGGGCGTGGAGCACGACGTGCCGTTCTGGGTCGTGCGCAACAGTTGGGGGAGGTGAGTCTGTCTGTCGGTCTCTACTGAAGCGGGCAAGATGACAAGGTACTGACGCTATGGCTTGTGCGCAGCTTCTGGGGTGAGGAGGGCTGGATGCGCCTCCTTCGTGGAGCCAACAACCTTGGCATTGAAGGAGAGTGCGCGTTCGGTGTGCCGGCGGACAACGGATGGCCGAAGCGCGTCAACCTCTCCGTCGAGGACGCTATGAATGAGCAATTCATCGACGACGACGAGGAGGAGACTGCGCTCCAGTACGAAGAGGACGCTACCACCGTGGACGAAGAGGAGCAGCCGACCGAGACTGTCTCCTCGGGCGGCTGCCGTCAGCCGGTGCGCTTCGAGAACGGGCCGCTGATCAAGTCTCCACTGCCGCACGAGACGATCGATGTTGCCGACCTGCCCAAGGCGTGGGACTGGCGCAATGTGAACGGCACGAACTTCATCACGTGGGACAAGAACCAGCACATCCCGCAGTACTGCGGCAGCTGCTGGGCCCAAGGCACGACGAGCGCGCTTTCGGACCGCATCTCCATCATGAGAAACGGTGAGAGCACCTCCTTCCATGGCTGTCACGGGGTGTCCGATGCTGACTTTGGTGGTGGTTTGTAAAGCTGCGTGGCCCGAGATCGCGCTCGCTCCTCAAGTGCTGATCAACTGCAACGGCGGCGGGTCCTGCAACGGTGGAAACCCCGGGCTTGTGTACGAGTACGCGAACCGCCACGGCATCCCGGACCAGACGTGCCAGGCGTACCAGGCGAAGAACCTGAAGTGCGACGCCTTTGCTGTCTGCGAGACGTACGTGCCACTCACTAGCTTGCTGCTGCCACCATATCTCGATGCGTCGTCCATCCCGATCTGACACGAGATGCAATGCTGACCAGGTGCTGGCCGTCGAACTCGTCGTTCACGCCTGGAGTGTGCGAGCCCATCAAGAAGTTCACCAAGTACTACGTGTCGGAGTACGGCAGTGTCAGCGGCGCGAACCGCATGAAGGCCGAGATCTTCAAGCGCGGACCCATCGGCTGCGGTGTGCATGCCACCGACAAGTTTGTCGCGTACGCAGGCGGCGTCTACTCGGAGCACGTCATGTTCCCGATGATCAACCACGAGATCTCTGTCGCCGGCTGGGGCTACGACGAGGAGAGCGGCACGGAGTACTGGATCGGCCGCAACTCGTGGGGCACCTACTGGGGCGAGAACGGCTGGTTCCGCATGCAGATGCACCACAACAACCTCGGCATCGAACAGGACTGCGACTGGGGCGTGCCCATCCCGGACGGCTCCAAGCCCGACGGCGCGGTCGACGACGAGCACTGGGTGATGGAAGCGGTCCTCGACGCCGCCGTCGCCGAGCCCCTCGCGCTCGAGTCGCCGCTGCTTGCGGTCGAGTAAGGCGAGCGGGTCCACCACACCTTCAACTTGACAAGATGTCCGTCCACCATGGTTTGATTGGATAAAAAATAAATCGATTGGGTGGCTGATTGGATAAAAAAAGAAATCGCAGTTGGGTGGCTGGCAAAGGTTTTTATGAGCAGACGCCGCCAACTCGGGAAGCGTCGTCACTTTGGGTGGCAGCAAGCGGAGCGACCGACACCTTGGGCCATCTCCAGCCGTCTCCAGTCTGCCGACGGCTCGGAGCACCCAACCAGCAGCGTCCGCGCCTCCGAACCAGCAGCGTCAGCGCCTCCTTCACGACTGACTGAACCCGCTGACCATCATGGGATCCGACAAACCGAGCAAGCCGAGCAAGAAGAGCAAGCGCAGCGTGGCGGGCGAGCCCGAGGGCGTCGTGACGTGGCCCGCCACGAACCCTTCGTCCGCTGCGCGCTCCATCCCGTCAGCGACCAACGCCAAGCTGCAGAAGCTCGTGTCTCCGCACGTGGACTCGTTCAACTACATGCTGACGGAAGGCCTCGACTTGGCCGTCGCCGACCTCTCCAAGGTCCCCGTGGAACTCCCGAACCAGCACAACATGCTGCTCTGGGTCGAGAGCGCCCAAGTAGGCTTCCCGACCGTCGAGAACGCCGTGACGGGCGAGCAGAAGCTGCTGCCGAGCGAGTGCCGCCAGCGAGGCGTGTCGTACACCGCGCCGCTGGTCGTGACGCTCGCGCGCTCGTTCGCCGGCTCGCAGAACGTCGAGCGCATCCAGCGCGTCGTGGGCGACATCCCCATCATGGTGCGCTCCAAGCGCTGCCATCTGCACGGGCTGTCCCCGTCCGAGCTCGTCAGTCGCCGCGAAGAAGCCAACGAGATGGGCGGATACTTCATCTGCAACGGCAACGAGCGCTGCGTCCGCCTGCTGCAGATGCCGAGGCGTCACCACGTCATGGCTGTACGTCGAGGCGCCTTCGCCAACCGCGGAGACCTGTACACGGAGCTCGCGGTCTTCATCAAGTGCGTCCGCAGGGACCAATCCGCCGTGACCGTCACGCTGCACTACCTGGAAGACGGCAACGCCACGGTGCGCTTCGGCGTGCGCAAGCAGGAGTTCATGGTGCCCGTCGGCCTGCTGCTCAAGGCGCTGTACCCGCTCTCGGACCGCGAGATCTACGAGCGAGTGCTGCGCGGAGACCACGACAACACGTACCTGTCGGCTCGCGTCGAGCTCATCCTGCGGGAAGCCAAGAAGTTCGCGCTCTACTCGCGCGACGAAGCGCTCGCGTACCTCGGCAAGCACTTCCGCCACGCCATGCCGTACGTGTACGAGTCGATGACGAACGTGGACGCCGGCAACAAGCTGCTGGACGAGTACCTGTTCGTGCACATGCCCAAGGGCGAGCGAGGGCGAGCGCAGAAGGTCGAGCTGCTGTGCCTCATGCTGCGCAAGCTGTACGCGTTCGCCAAGGGCGAGGTGCGCGAGGACAACTCGGACTCGGTCATGAACCACGAGCTTTTGCTGCCCGGCCACCTGTACCTCATGATCCTCAAGGAGAAGCTGCAGGACATGCTCGCGTCCATCCGCGGCAACATCACCAAGGAGCTCGCGACGACCCGCGGACGCAAGGGGATCGTCATGGACCAGGTCTTCCTGCGCAAGATGTGGGAGCGCACGCCCGGCATCGGCCACGCGATGACGTACTTCCTCAACACTGGCAACCTGCGCTCGTCCAGCGGCCTCGACTTGCTCCAGGTCGCAGGCTACACGATCGTGGCCGAGAAGCTCAACTACTACCGCTACTTCTCGCACTTCCGCTCGGTCCACCGCGGCCAGTTCTTCACTGAGATGAAGACCACGGCGGTGCGCAAGCTGCTGCCGGACTCGTGGGGCTTCCTCTGCCCGGTCCACACGCCGGATGGATCGCCCTGCGGACTGCTGAACCACCTCGCCGTCGAGTGCGAGCTCGTCTCGCACCCTGCGCACAACTCGGACGACTTCTTGCAGCAAGAGCTGGCCCTCGCTCGGCACCTCTCGTCGCTCGGCATGATGCCAACCTCTGGGTACTCAGACGGCGCGCTCATCGTCCCGTACTCGTACCTGCCGGTCATGCTGAACGGCAAGGTGCTCGGTGGCGCTCCAGCTGAAGTCTGCTCTCGCATCCAGCAAGTGCTGCGTCATCTCAAGTCGGCTGAAGGTCCAGACGCGGATGCGGAGCGCAAGAAGAGCGGCCTAGTCGCCAATATGGAGGTGACGTTGATCCTGCCGACGCTCGGCGGTCCGTTCCCGGGTCTGTACCTGTCTGCGGACGCGGCGCGGATGTCTCGACCGGTGAAGCAGCTCGACACGGACCGCGTCGAGTACATTGGGCCGATGGAGCAGGTGTTCATGGACATTGCGTGCACCAAGGAGGACGTCCGGCCGGCGACGACCCACATGGAGCTGGCGCCGATCAACATGCTGTCGCTCGTGGCGTCGCTCACGCCCTTCTCGGACTACAACCAGTCGCCGCGCAACATGTACCAGTGCCAGATGGCCAAGCAGACGATGGGGACGCCCGCGCACTCGCTGGTGCACCGCGCAGACAACAAGATGTACCGGATCCAGACGCCGCAGGTGCCCATTGTACAGAACTCGCGGCTGCGCGAGTACCAGCTGGACGAGTACCCTCTGGGCACGAACGCCGTCGTCGCCGTCATCTCGTACACTGGCTACGACATGGAGGACGCCATGATCCTCAACAAGTCGGCGTACGAGCGCGGGTTCGCGCACGCGTCCGTGTACAAGCAGATCGACGTGGACATTGGGCCGGACGGCAAGCAGGGCGGCAGTTCGAAGCGGTTCTTCTCCAACCTCAAGGGCGACGGCAGCGGCGACGTGTGTTCCGCGAAGCTCGACCGCGACGGCTTCCCTCATATCGGCCAAGTGGTTCAGAAGGGCGACCCGATCGCGAGCTGGGTGGACGAGACCACGGGCGCGCCGGGGTTCCAGAAGCACAAGGAAGCCGAGCCGGCGATCGTGGACCAGATCAACATGATCGGCAGCGCGTCGCAGGCGTCCGAGCACCACAAGGCGAGCATCAAGCTGCGCTTCTGCCGCAACCCGGTGATCGGCGACAAGTTCTCGTCCCGCCACGGCCAGAAGGGCGTCATGAGCATCCTGTGGCCGCAGGCAGACATGCCGTTCTCCGAGTCGGGCATGTCCCCGGACATCATCATCAACCCGCACGCCTTCCCGTCGCGCATGACGATAGGCATGCTGGTCGAGTCGATGGCGGCCAAGGCCGGCGCCATGTCGGGCAAGTACATGGACGCCACGCCGTTCCAGTTCAGCGAGCGCGACCGCGTGGTCGACTACTTTGGCAAGCAGCTGCAGACCCACGGGTACAACTACATGGGCAGCGAGCCGCTGTACTCTGGCGTCTCGGGCACCATCATGCAGGCCGACATCTACATGGGCGTCGTGTACTACCAGCGGCTGCGGCACATGGTGAGCGACAAGAGCCAAGTGCGCGCGACTGGGCCGATGAACTCGCTGACCAGGCAGCCAGTCAAGGGCCGCAAGAAGGGCGGCGGCATCCGCTTCGGAGAGATGGAGCGCGACTCGCTGCTCGCTCACGGCTGCGCCTTCCTGCTGCAGGACCGACTGCTCAACTGCTCGGACAAGCACATCGCGACCGTCTGCACTGGCTGCGGCTCGCTGTTGTCGAACGCGACGCAACGCGCGAGTGTCGAGGGGGCCGGGCAGGGAGAGCTGGCCATGGCCGCGAGGGCCAAGACGCAGTGGTTCTGCGTCAAGTGCCGCCGCGGAGACCAGTGCGAGGCCGTGGCCATGCCCTACGTCTTCCGCTACCTCGCCAACGAGTTGGCGGCCATGAACATCAAGCTCACACTCAAGCTCAAGGGACACTAGGCTGCTCGGTGGCAACGGAGACGGGTGCATGGTGCTGTAGACGAACGAGGATGTGAGGAGAGGAGCAAATAGATGAGACGTCAAGACCGCACCGTGTTGGCTGGTACCTGCTTTTGGATCCGACTGAGCAGGCGGCGGCGGCGGCTTGAGCACTCGCTC
Source organism: Phytopythium montanum (assembly GCA_023338065.1). Lineage (NCBI taxonomy): Eukaryota > Oomycota > Peronosporomycetes > Pythiales > Pythiaceae > Phytopythium > Phytopythium montanum. Next base: position 22,678 of record JAADXY010000299.1, read on the forward strand.
GCCTCCAACGGTCGGCTCTCTCTCTCTCTCTGGCCCGTTGCCACTACAGACCGACGCCGCTGCATGAGGAGCACGAGCGACTTCAGCGCCAGCCTGCGGGGCGGCGGGCCGTCGGCTACCCGCAGTCCGCGGACCGCCGTCGCTTCATCTCGCAGTACACCGCGCGTGAGCGTCAATGTGTCCGGCTTGGCTGGCAGCAGCAGCAGCGCGCGGTCATCTCCGCACTCGGCGTCGTCCTCTCGACGCTCGTCCATCGGCTCTCAACATCACATGATGGGGGCAATGCCGCAGCAGCAGCAGCAGCAGCAGCATCCATACCAGCAGGCGTTCAACTACTCGACGACCGTCTCCGGTGGTGTCAACCCGAGTCTACAGCGAGCTGCGGTCTCGAACGCCTTCCACTCTCGCGGACCATCAACCGGCGATGACGAGACGGCGTCGAACGTCTCGGACACGCTCTCGGCCGCCACTTCCGCCAGCGGCAGCGCCTTCAGCTACAGCAGCAGCGCCGCTCTAGGCTTGGGCTTGAGCCACGCCCACTCATCGCCATCCCCGCCTCTCATCCACGCCCATGCGCAGCGTGGAGGCAACTTCAAGGTGGTCATCCGCGTGCGACCGCCACTACCGAGAGAGCTTCACGGTGACCACCCGTTCCAGAACGTCATCGGCGTCGACGCGTCCGGCCACGTGCTCACCGTGTCGGAGAACCCGAGCGCGCTCACTACGGCGGGTAATGGAGACGGAGACGGAGACGGAGAGGCTGGAGACGCGAGCGGGATGGGGATGACGTCGCCGTCGCCGTCCGCCGCCTACGGCCACCACGTCTTCTCGTTCGACCACGTGTACGACCAGCACTGCACTCAACGCGCAGTGTACGAGAACACGGCCAAGGCCGTGGTCGAGTCCTCTCTTGAAGGCTACAACGCGACCATCTTCGCGTACGGACAGACAGGGACAGGCAAGACGTACACGATGGAGGGCTTCAACAGCGGCGGAGGCAGCTCGTCGAGCGCCAACGCCGTGGAGGAGCGAGGCATCATCCCTCGAGCCATCGAGCAGATCTTCCTGCACATTCAAGCCAACGTGTCGGCGCGTCGACGGTTCCTCGTCCGCGCGTCCTACTTGCAGATCTACAACGAGTCCATCTCGGACCTGCTCAAGCCCGAGCGAGCCAACCTGACGATCCGAGAGGACAAGAAGCGCGGCGTCTTCGTCGAGGGCCTCTCCGAGTGGGTCGTGCGGTCCCCAGAGGAGATCTACGGCCTCATGGAGCGCGGAGGAGCCATGCGCGCTACAGGCAGCACCAAGATGAACGAGCTCTCTTCACGAAGCCACGCGGTGTTCATCATCATCGCAGAACAGAGCCGCACGTCGTACGTCGACGCTCACGGCCGGGAGATGGCGCCAGAGGACTTCACAGCGCTCGTCAACGCTTACCAGGCTCGCCACGGCACTGGCAGCGCCACGGCCGCTAGTGCAAACGGGAAAGCCAAGCCTGGAGCTGTGAATGGCGGCATCGCGCTGCACCCGAAGCTCGAGTCGATGATCCGGCAGAGCTTCAAGGTCGGCAAGCTCAACCTCGTCGACCTGGCGGGTTCGGAGCGCGTCCGACTGTCGGGGGCTACGGGTCAGCGACTAGAGGAGAGCAAGAAGATCAACCAGTCGCTCTCGGCACTCGGCAACGTCATCTCGGCGTTGACGGACGCTCGAGGGCGGCAGCACATCCCGTACCGCGACTCCAAGCTGACTCGGATCTTGGAGGACTCGCTAGGTGGCAACTGCAAGACGACCATGATGGCCATGATCTCCCCGGCGCTCGAAGCCATGACCGAGTCGCTGTCGACGCTCAAGTTCGCCAACCGAGCCAAGAACATCAAGAACGAGGCCCGTGTGAACGAGGACCTGGACCAGAAGTCGCTGCTGCGCAAGTACGAGCGAGAGCTCAAGCGACTGCGTGCTGAGCTCGAGGAGAAGTCGCGCAACGTGGTCGACAAGCGGAGGCTGCTGGAGCTGGACGAGCAGCGGCGACGCGCGGAAGAGGACAAGATGGCGGCTATCCGAGCGCTGGAGGAGCGCTCGAGGGAGTTCATGCGCGAGAAGGAGGAGAAGAAGAAGCTCGAGCAGCGCATCTCGATGCTCACGTCGCAGATGCTCATGAGCAACCAGCGTCGGCCTGGAGGAGCCGACGGCGCTGGGTTATTGGCGTCTTCGAGCTCCGCTTCACTGAATGGAGGAGGAGCCGTGGACACGGAGGATCCGTTGATCAAGGAGGCGATCCGAGAGCACCAGGACCGGATCCGGAAGGAGTACGAGTGTCGACTGGCTGACCTGGAGAAGGAGCGAGAGACGATCGAGGAGGAGAAGGCGCAGGTTGACAGGTACAAGCAGCTGCTGCTCAAGCAGCGAGACATCATGATCGCGCTCACGCAGCGCCTGAACGAGCGCGACGAGCAGATCACGGCGCTGCAGGACGAGCTGGACGCGAGCGATCGACACCAGAAGGAGCTCGAAGAGAAGCTCGACGAGAAGACGGCGCACTTGATCCACTTGCAGCGCGTGACCATGGAGCACAGCGCGAGCTCGCCGGGGAAGACGAGCGCCGAGCTCGTCAAGGCGTTAGGTGACTGGGCTGGCGGTGGTAGCTCAGCATCGGCTTCGTCGGGTCCACCGGCTTCACGACTGGCGCCGGAGCTTCTTGTTACACACAAGCAGTTCCGACCGCACTCGACGGAGCAGGTCATCATGAACAACGCTGCGAGCGGCTCAAGCTTCTTCCCAGTGACTGGGTCTGCTGCTGCTGGTGGTAGTGGAGCAAGCGGGTTGTTGCTGTCGGCGGAGGAGAAGATCCAGGAGCTCAAGGTGCTTGTGGACGCTCAGACACAGGAGCAGACGCGCATGGCCAGAGAGCTGGAGGAAGTCAAGTCGGAGAAGGTCTCGGTCGAGTTCTTGCTGCGCGAGAGGCTCGAGAAGCTCGTACAGGTCGAGTTGGAGGCCAGACTCAAGGCTGCGGGCGGGAACAACTCGGACGCGGTTGGAGACGCTCACAAGCGCGTGGACCAGCTCCAGAAGCAGCTCGATATGCTGTCGATGGAGAACCAGCGGCTTCGAGACGGTCAGCAGCGTCAAGCGAGCAGCAGCGACGATGTCGAGCGCTCTCGTGAGCTGCAGACGCGCTGCGAGACGCTGGTCAAGGAACGACGCGCGGTGCAGACCATCATGGAGCACAAGATCAAGGCACTGGTCACGGCCATCAGCGAGGCGTCCGAGGCCACGCTGCAGTCCGCAGGAGGAGCCGAGCGGCTTGGAGAGCCGGCTACGTGGCTCGCGAGGGAGGTGCATGCGCTCCAGCGACTCGTGAACGCGTCCATCTTGGCGCTAAGGAACGCCGACGCTGGCAGCCATGCGGTCGTAGGCTCGGGTAGCAGCAGCAGTACTGCTCACTCTAGCGTGGAGACAGCTAAATGCGGAGGCTCAGCGTGGGAGGACAAGGTCTCGCGCACTGGTGTCGCCTCTCCAACGACGGAGATGACCACCCTGCCGTCGCTGTCGAGCTCTCAAGCGTCCACATATGCAGCGAGCTCGACGTTCAGCGGGTGCCAGGAGGACCGAGGGCGTGAGAGCTTGGCTGGCTCGTCAGGGAAGGCGGGAGATGCCGCAAGCCTGAGCGTCGACGAGCTGATCCAGCAGCGCCGCGCTCAGCTGCAGCGCGAGCGCCACGGACAGGAGGCGTGACCTTGACTGGCCAGAGAAGCCTTGAGAGTAATTGGCCCTTGGCATAATGAACTGAATCGTACCAAACCTAGTGCGTGGCTGGCGTTGGATGGAGGTGGCTGCAGTTCTATACCGGAGACGTGACGGTCGGCTGCTCCGGGATCGGCGGCGTTAGGCAGACAGGACGTGTAGACGGCGACATGACGCCTCGCTGGATCCAGAACTTCTCGTCCGGTGCGCCGGTCGAGAGCTTGTACCCCCAGTGTTCGGAGCTCGTCTTGAGCTGCGAGTCGAGGATCTAAGGGAGGCCAAGAGCGTCAGCGTGAGGATCTAGTCAGTCAAGCAGGCAGACAGGAAGGCTACACACCCAGAACTGGACAGCGTTAGAGAATCCTGGGACGATGATCATGACGATTGAGAGCTCCAAGTGTCGGTGATGCGAGAAGGACTGGAAGAGCTGCGTGGCTATAGGCGCGAGCGTCGGGCACAGCAGCCAGAGCAGCGCCGTGTCGAGCCCCTTCATGGTGGCGATGGCCGCGAGGAAGGTCGCGGCCTGCCGCCACCAGACGCGGAGGCGCGGAGGGTCCCCGTAGTAGCCGCTGTCGATGACGTTCTCCCAGTTGAAGCGCTCGGCCAGGCGATGGACGAGCCGCAGGAACAGCACCACGAGCGCCAGCCCGACGGTCGCGTCCAGTATGTACGTGAGGAAGTAGACGCCGCACTCGTCGTTCTCTGGATCTTGATCCGCGCGATGGACGAGCAGAATCGCCGCCACGATGCTCATGCAGTGCAGGAAGAGCGACGCGAGGCACTGCTTGCTCACGTCGAAGGCCCAGACCTGGCGGTGGCATTGCAGTCAAGTTCAGAGAGCTTTTACCGCCACTAGGGGTCGAGACACAAGGGGAGAGCGCACGAGAAGTGGTCGCTTGGGGAACTCGAGCTGGCGCTTGACGTAGAGCAGGAAGACGGACCAGCCGGCCAGCGCCACCTGCAGCAGCCGAGAGAAGACGTCCGTGAACAGGTAGCAGCGGTCCGCGGTCTCGTCCGGCGCCTGCACCAGCAGCCACACGCCGCGCGGCTCGTGCGCCATGATGCAATTGCGCCGCGGATACGGATACGCCTTGACAACCTTTCGCGCTCCAATACCGATAGCGATTCAGTACTTACTGGTTGTACTGATTGTACCGGTATTATTTCGAGCACCGGTTTGAAGTGATTATTTTGCTGTTTGGCTTCAATTTTAGAACACGAAAATGGTCCACTTTTCTGGTACACATCTGTGATGACGGCTCAACGGTCATCTGACGATGACGTTGTGGAACTCAAGCTGGCCCCAGTCGGTGTCCTTTTGTCACCTCCTCCGTCACCATCCACTCCATTCTCTCTTGGAAACTCTAACGCCATTGTGTAAAAGACTATTTCCACAACCCATGTCTTTTGGGTTCAGACCGAACCCACCAGTTCTCTTGACGTTTGTATGCGAGCAGCTAAGCTTCAACACGCCATTGAGGCGACTGGTGTTCCGCTGACCATTGCCTTCCATCATTCCGCCTTCTCCCTTCCCAGCCGCCAAGCCGCCGAGCATGGCCGACTACTACGCCAAGGACGAGCCGTCGCCCAGCGCGCCGTACTACCACCAGGAGCCTCCTTCTAGCCGTCGAATGCCCGTCCAGGCCATGCCGCCGCCTCCACCGCCCGTCAACAGCGGAGGCGCCATCACTGTCGGCCATTGGGACGCCGAGCTCTGCGGCTGCTGCACGCACGTGGTGCCCAACTGCTGCATGGCGACGTGCTGTCCGTGTGTGTCGCTCGCGCAGATCACTGCTCGCCTGGGTATGGCGCCGTTCCCCGTGGCGCTCGCGCTCTTCGGCATTGTCGTCCTGGCCGAGGTCGTCGCCCTCGCGCTCGTCGGGTACCGCGCCAACTACGTGAGCCAAGGCGACTCGGGCTACGACTTCTACGACTGCTACTACTACTACTACAACTGCGACTACTCGACGTACAGCTTCGGCACGGCGTACGCCATCTTCTGCATCTTCCTGGCGCTCGCCGAGATCGGCATCTTCCTCTTTGTATGGCACCTGCGCACGCAGACCCGCACCCGCTACCAGCTCCCGGGAACCTGCTGCTGTGACTTCTGGTCGGCCGTGTGCTGCACGTGCTGCTCCATCGCACAGGTCGCGACCCACGTCAAGAGCTACACGCCTGGGAGCTGCAGCTTCGGAGCGCCAGACACGCTCCCAGCCTACGCTCCCGACAACCAGACAGCTAGTCGTCCTCAGCCTTCAGCTCCAAGCAATGACGGCTCACACTACGCCGTGGACATCCAGCAGCGCAGGTACAACACGCCGTCGACTGCCGCGTCCTCTGGTCCATCCACGACGACCATGTCGCGGCCGACGACGACCAACTCGCGGTCGGTGCCGACTGGCAAGTCCTCTACCAACAGCAGCAGTTTGTGGGAGGACCCGGTCATCATCGCGGCCAGGATCCCGTTCGACGGCATCCAATTGCAGCAGTGCATCAGCCGCGGAGGCAACGGAGAAGTCTACCGCGCCGTCTACCGCAACGAGTACGTCGCCGTCAAGATGCTGCTGGCCGCGACGCGCAAGGACCTGACGCACATCAACGCCTTCCTGTCCGAGATCA
>JAADXY010000300.1:0-29003 GCA_023338065.1 Phytopythium montanum
CCGGGTCCCCGCCTTGCGTCTCCCGGGGGAGCGCGCGGGGATGACCGGCAGCGAGTGGGTCGTGGACTTGGGAGGGAGTACAGGGCCTGTGCCGTGCTTCAAGCCGCTCCTGGACGGCGCCAGTCCCGCGTGCAGGACCGACGCGTCGACAGGGCCGCCACTCAGCTGGGTTTCCCCCCGCGTCTATCCACTAGGGATGCCTCCAAGGAGGTGCGCAGGGCCGAGCATGAGCAGCGCCGGGCGAGCTCCGGCGGCCGGCAGGGTCCCCCGCCTTGTGCCCCCGTGGGGAGCGCGCAGGGGACCGGTCGTCGGATGGCAGCAGGCGCCTGTGCGAGGCTTGGGAAGTCGAAGAGTGAAGAGGCCTGTCTGGAAGAACAAAGGGGGGGGAAAGTACGCGGCCGGTATGGATTTTCAAGCGCTGACCAAGGTGTCGGGCTTACCTCCTCGAGAAAAGCCACGCCGTCCTTTCTTGGCTTGGGGGCGATCGTCAAGGCAAGGCGCGGGCGGCGCTCCAGCGCTGGGCTGAGCAATCGGATGCACTCATGAAGTGCACGTTAGGCGTCGCGTGGGTTGACGTCTTGCTGCGAGCGCGTGGGCGCGGCAGGGAACTGCTGGATCGTAGGCAGAGGAGCATTGCATGCGCTGCTCGATTGACTCCGACAGTTGTGAGCTCGTCTCCATTCTGCGACGTGTGACGATAATCCTCAGTTTCAGTCGCTCATGATTGGTGTAAAATGCTGGCTTTCTATTCTTTCCGTTTCTATTGGTTGAAATTGGAAGTGGTGCGTGCTAAATGCGTCCGCAGACCACCACTTTGGATTCGACCTGAGCTGCAGAGTCGACTTGGTGGTCATGCCGCTGCTGCTGCCCGAGTGCCGCGGGCTGCTGGCAGACGTGAGCTCACTGTGGCTGTGCGGGCGCAGCCTGAGCTTCGGCAGCTTCTGCCTGCTCACGCTGGCGCTTGGCGCCTTCGCGGGCCGCCAGATCTGGCCCATCTTTGCGCGCACGCACTGGTACTTGACCAACCTGTGCATGCTGGCGCTGACGGCGCTGCAGATGGCGCTGCTCGCGCTCGAGTGCCTGGTCGTGAGCGACGCGCGCCTGCTCGTGGTCGTCAAGTACCTGCGCGGCGTGCAGGTCGCCATCTCGTGCATGCTCTACGGCAAGTCGGCCTGCGAGATGGTCAACCGCGAGCGCCTGGTGCGTCCCGGGGGGAGGGGGAGCTATCTGATCGATGGAGTGAGTGCTCATGCTTACACTCACTCATCTGTGCCTGCAGTACACCAACGTGCTGGCGCCGGCTGTGCTCGCGACTGCGTTCGTCATGACGCTCAACGCCGTGTTTGTGGTCACACTCGCCGACACGGTCGACTGCCGCCACGGCTCGTGGCTCCTCATGTCGATCGCGGGCTTCGTCCTCGCGGGTGCGTCCAGCGCGCCCCCCACTGCTGCTGCTGCTGCGACTGGGCTTCTCTGCTGACCTCTATCTCGACATGCAGCCATCTTTGCAATCCCGGGCCGAGTCATGCTGGACGAGATCCGGTCCGCGTCCAAGCTGCAGGTTCGTCGACGACGCGTGTGGTCATCCCCTCCTTCTCCACGCTTGCTCACTCTTGACGGGTGTCTTTGTGTGATCTGACGCGAGCAGCAACAGACGCTGTCGTGGTCGAGCCCCAAGGCCGTCGCGGAGCTGGAGCAGTCCCACCACCAGCTCTGGGTGCTTGTCGTGGTACGGACCTGCGCCAAGCGACTTGCCTCACATCAGGAACGCTGACGCGGTGTTTGGTTGCGGCGGGGTACGATGCAGTGCAACTTGGTCAGCTCCTCCTTCCAGCTCCTCGTGGACGCGTACGTGGCGTACAACCGCGACGGTAGGGACTCGAGCCGCCGTCTTCGCTCAACAAACCCTGTGCACTAAGCCGCCCACCATCACAACACACCGCAGGTCTGGCGACATGCGACAGTCTCTTCTTCGAGGACGGCTCGGGGCTGCTGGAGCAGACCGCGCGACTCCTCGTATCCGTGGTCACGTTCCTCGTGCCCAACTGGGCCGTGCTGTACGTCTTCTACCTGCTGCCGCGCTTCCAGTTCGCGACGGGGCTCGACATCCCAGACCTGGACGACGACATGGACGACCTGGACGGCCACCGCGCGGCAGCAGTCACGCCCGACCACCGCGACTCGGACGACGACGACGACGACAACGACGAGGCGACGTACCACCTGCTCGGCGCCAAGGATTTTTGACCGTAGGCAGCATGGAATTGCCAGCCAGATCTTTCTTCCGTTGTCCTTCATGACGAGTCGAGCCTGTCATCGTTGTCGTGGGCGTTGTTCCATCGAAAATGGTCGTTACTCGTTCAGTTCACCACCTGCCGGCTGTGGAGGAATATTACCTAAAAGGGCAGACATTAGCATCATGCTGGTAATATAGGGTACATCTCGGCAAGAACGTATTCTTCTCTGTCCTCCGCTTTTGTCGCCTTTAGATGCTACTTCTGACTTAAACAAGCGAATAGCCTCCTATTCTGGCAATACAGATAAGGCGGGTACGTGTACGTCAGCCGTCCTGACTAGACACGCGGACGTTGAACTTGAAGTGGCGCGCACCATCCGGTGCGTCGGATTGGCTCAAAACGCATCTACTCGTGCGCTGATTGGTCGAAACGCCCGCTCCCGCATTTCTTGTTTTTGTCGTGCGGAAACCCGGCGCGCATAGTGAACCCCAGTGGTCGCCCGTACGTAGCGCTCGCCTCGGTTTCTCTCCAGGATCGACGGTCGGCAAAGACGCGCGGCTCACCCTCGGTATAATGGTCCAGGCGCCACTTGGCTCCCACAACGCAACCGGCCAGCAAGCCAGCCAGCCAGCCAGCCAGGAGAAGCGCGAGGCGAGACGACAGACAGGAAGCGATGACGAGCACGTCCCAGCAGGCCAGAGCGCAGCTGCCGAGGCCGGAGCGGCCGCCGAGGCCGATGGCGACGGCGCACGACGTGGCGCTCGTGCGCATGGGCCGCGCGGGGCTCTTCCGGCGGTCGCACAGCAAGCCGGAGCACCCGACGTCCAACATGGCGGCGTCGGCCGTCGCGTCCGAGAACCGCGGCCAGCTGCGCCAGAGCTGCCAGCAGCTCGTGCTGCTGCGTAACTTCAGCGTGCGCGAGCAGGATATGGTCATCTGCAACCGCGTGCGCTGCGGACTCGACCCGGCCTCGCTCCAGGGCCGCCGCGACGGCGCTGACCCGGCCTTCCAGCGATCGCTCAGCATCGAGGAGGCGCGCGTGGCCACGCTGCTGCGCCGCCGCCGCTCCGTCACGGCCATGGACGTCCCAGGGAACAACAACGACGAGACGGGCGAGGCGGCCGTGGCTCCCGTGGCGCCAGGATCGCCTCAGCCCGAGCAACGGTCGCCGGCGCCGGCCAAGACACCGGTCGAGGCGGGCGGCAAGCGCTCGCTTGGCGACATGCCGTCGCTCGATCTCAACCTTAATCTCGAGCTTGAGGACGCGCACGACTCGAACAACAGCAGCAGCAGCGCGTACAGCAGCGCGACGAGCGACAGCAGCCGCGTGGCGCCGCTCGAGTCGACGTCAAGTGACGAGGAGGACGACGACGTGGCCGCGCTGAGAGATACGCTGCGCTGCCATCTGCCCGACGCGTCGCCGCCCGCCGGACTGCCCAAGAAGGGCCCGCTGCGCATGCGCGCGGCGTCCGAGAGCGCGCTGCTGCTCAAGACGCGCGTCAAGAAGAGCAAGGGCAACCCGTTCAACCGGTACAAGATCCGCGACCCGTTCGCCAACGGCGCGTACGGCAAGGTGTGCGCGGGGCAGGACAGCTCGTCGCAGCAGGAGGTGGCTGTCAAGATCGTGCCCAAGTCCATCCTCGTGTCGCCCGAGGAGAAGCTCTCAGTCGTGCGCGAGCAGAACATCCACCAGACGCTGAGCCACCCGCACATCATCAAGCTCATCGACGTGTTCGAGGACGAGGGAGCGCACTACTTCGTGCTCGAGCGCGCGGACGCCGGCGCGCTCACGTCCGTCATGAGCTGCGCCGGCATGGACGAGGACCGCTGCCGCGACGTGTTCCGCCAGCTGCTGCTCGCGCTCGAGTACCTGCACCTGAACCACATCGTGCACCACGACATCAAGCCGCACAACGTGCTGCTGCACCAGGACGGCATCAAGCTGTGCGACTTTGGCGCCTCGCGCGCCTTCGAGCCCAACGAGACGACGCTGCAGTTCGCTGGCATCTTCGGCACGCCCGGCTATATCGGTGCGTCTCTTGCCTTACCTGTTCACTGTGTGTGTTCCAAGCCACTCACCCACCTGCTTGTTTCCCTCTCTTGACAGCCCCCGAGCTGCTCAACGCCGACGACAAGTACACGCCGGCCGTCGACATGTTCAGCGCCGGCATCCTGCTCTTCGAGATGGTCTTCGGCTACGCGCCGTTCTACCCGCCGAGCGCCTGCACGCACGAGGACCTCGAGTTCCCGTACCGCTGCACGGCCTCGCCACAGGTGCAGGACCTGCTGGCCCGCCTCATGCAGCGCGACCCGGCCAAGCGCCTGACGGCCAGCCAGGCGCTCGGCCACCCGTGGATCACCATGGGGGCGGCCTGCCGCTCGGCTCCCTCGTCGCCCGTGCTTGCCCCTCCACCCGCCCCCATGTCCGCTCGCTGGTGACTGCCGCTGGACGTCGCTCCCGATCCGCTGGACGCCACGTCGACCCTTTTTTCCGGCCATGTAGTATGTCGCTTTGTACCTATATACGTCACGAGCGCGACGCGCGGATGATAGACAGACGCCCTGCCCTGCTCTCCTCCTTGGTGGTGATCACGGGGCGTTCGACTGGCCGTCCGCCGCGCGCTCGTGTATTTAACCCGCACCCACCCTCGCAATCAAGAGCGAAGCCTTTCACAGTCGCGCATGTGCGTACCTCGACCCGCTTGGACAGTGTGCGCAATCTAAGCTGGGCCAGTCTACAGGTGCGTCATGAGGAACCCGTCGATGCCCGGGCCAGCAGCAGTGAAGGCCGCATAGCCGATGCAGACGGCGACTCCAGCAGCGGCGGACCAGAGGAGCCCCACGGTCAGCACCAGCCAGCACGCAGCCAACAGAAACACTGACCAGATCGCGAGCAGCGCGGCGGCCGTGGGCGTCTGGTCGGCCGTGAACATGGGCTGCGCGTCCGCCGGGAGCTCGCCGCGCTCGTAGAAGGCCTGGAGCAGCCGCTCCTTGCGCTCAAACCGGTCCTCCATCCACTTGACGAGCGCGGGCTCGTCCAACCCGGCCAGGTCCTGGATGTCGACGCGCTCGACGTAGAAGTGCACGGCGCGCGGCATGCGGCCCGAGAGCAGCGAGAGTTCGGACGGGCGCTCGTTTGGCGCATGGTCCACGTAGAAGATGGTGAAGTCGTGCACGGCACGCACGCTGCGCTTGAGCAGCGGGAACATGAAGGCCCAGCCGGTCGTGCGCGGGTACAGCGAGTACTTGCGCGGCGGCAGGCCCATCTTGGCGGCGAAGTCGGCGCTCTTGGCCACGTTGGCGTCGCTCATGTCGGTGCCCTCGGGGAAGAGCAGGTACGACGCGTCGGGTTCCGTGCGGCCCAGGAACGGCAGCAGCTTCTCGACGTGGCCCTGGTCCTCTGCCGCGCGTCGTTGCTAATGGAGGGGAAAGAGGAGGAGGGTGAGACTGACAGCTCTTTACAGGACGTCAAGCGCGGCGGACGCACCAGGAAGATGAAGACGAAGTGCTGCATGGCCCAGCCGAAGACGGGCAGCGAGCGCAGCGGCGCCTTAAGCACGATGCGCAGACTCGCGAGCGCGCCGGAGCGAAGCGCGACGGACCAAAGCAGCATCCAGTCGATGCGCGTGCGGTGATTGGACAGCCAGAGCGCTGGCTCGCCCGCCATGATGCTCTCCTGAGCCTTGGTGGCCGCGTCCCCGTACACGCGCACCTGCATGCCGAACAAGCGCTCTGTGGCAAGCAATGTGTCAACGCCTAAGACCCGCCAACAGGGACATTAGGGACGCTCGTACGCACCCAGTAGCATGGCGACCTGGCCCATCCACGCCCACTGGCTGCACCGCGCAATACATGAGTGTCAGACCGCCGCAGGGGCTCGACAAGCGCTCAAACAGAGCGGTGAACACGTACACGAAGCGCACGATTCGGCGGTAGACGCTCTGCACGGCGCCACGCACGCCCTGCGGAGCGCCCGGAGCCAGCGCCAGCGCCGCCAGTAGCGCGAACGTCGGTGTGAGCAGCAGCGAGACGCCCGCCCAGCCCGTGGCCACGATGGACGCCAGGAAGACCGCGCCACCCGGAGAGACCCGCATACTGCCTGCTGGATACTGGAAGCAAGAGATCGCTGCTCAGCGAATAGCGCACTTCCAGCGGAAAGGAAGGCGAAGGACCATTTGCAGCATAACTATTAACGGCCTGCGTGGTGCTAATATTTATGACGTACACTGTACGTTCATGCTGGAACGGCAATCTTTCCCGACCCAATTGAAGCTTCCGCTCCGAGAAGGACCATGGGCGGCGCGAACGAGAAAGCGCCTGAGCGCGACGTGAAGCTCATCGGGAGCTTCATCGCCATGGTGTTCATCGGCCTGGGCAACAAGAGTGCGTGTCGCCGGCTGCTGCTGCTCCCGCGGGTCCCAAGCAGCGACTGATCCGACTAACGCGCGCTGTCGTTGCCTCTTCTCCTACCGTCGCCCATGGCCGTCTTGTGCCTCCTGCTGCCGACCCAGTCTTCCAAAAGTACGTGCTGGGCTGTATATGCGCTCTCCACGACGCTTCTGCTGACTATCAACTTGTTTCGTGGCGCAGGCTGCAGACGATCCCGATGCACAACTACCCGACGTTCCTCAACCTGCTGACGACCTTCATCTACGTGCGTCCTTGCGCTCTCAACCCACACAGTGACTCCACACTAACCGGTCCCTCCTACTGCTCATAGATCCCCGTGAGCTTTGCGTACATCCTGCCCATGATCCGGTACGGCAGCGCCATCACGGCCGAGCAGCGCAGCGTGCCGAAGCGCAAGTTCGCCGTCATGGGCGGGCTCGACTCGATCGCGGGCATCCTGCAGGTCTTCGCGGCCACGTACCTGGGCGGCTCGCTCATCATCCTGCTGGGCCAGGCGGCCATCCCCGTGTCGATGGCCATCTCGTCGCTGCTGCTGCAGACCAAGTACTCGCTGTACCAGTACATTGGCGCGCTGACCGTCACGCTCGGCCTGCTCATCGTGCTGGGCGCCGGCGACAGCAGCAGCTCCGGGGGAGGAGGAGGTGGCAGCGGCGGCCACCTGGTCGTGCTCTGGTCCATCGTCATGATCGCGAGCTGCGTGCCCATGTGCCTCTCGAGCGTGTACAAGGAGAAGGCGCTGGGCGAGACGGAGCTGGACGCCGTGTACCTCAACGGCTGGATCGCCATCTTCCAGTTCATGTTCGCCGTGCCGCTGACCGTGCCGGCTGCCATGCTGGGCGAGACGCCCGTGAGCCCGCGCCACCTGCTGGACAACCTGCACGCGGGCTTCCAGTGCTACCTGGGCCACAACACGGTCACGGACGGGCCGCACAAAGACGACTGCGCGCGCGCGCCGCTCTTCGTCACGGCCTACATGCTCTTCAACGTCGGCTTCAACCTGCTCATCATCCTCATCCTCAAGTTTGGCAGCGCCAACATCCTCTGGCTGGTATGTCGGCGGTCCGTTCTTGTTGGGTCCAGCTTGATGACGGGCTTACTAACCACGACCTCACCATGCGCAGGCGCTGACCATCATGGTGCCGCTGGGTAACGTGGCGTTCACGTTCCCGTTCATACCGGAGCACCAGCCGCTGCACACGTCCGACATCCTCGGGCTCGTCTTCATCATGCTCGGGCTCTTCGTCTACCGCTTCATGGAAGAGGGGATGCAGGCCTGGACGGCGCGCCGCCAGCTGTACCCGGACGAGAAGCGGGCGAGCGACAACGAGCTCAAGCGCGCGCTCATTGCCGCCGACGGCGACGACTCGGACGAGGAGGTGTAGGCGGTCAAAGAGGCACGGTGGCTTTGCTCTCCCCATTTTGCCGTCTTCAACTTGGTAGTACTTTACTTCTCCCTAAGAGTGGGCAGCGTACTTCGTCCCCACATTTAGTGGTAAAACCAGTATTGTCACGGATGATACCGGTTTCTCTCCGGTATCCTTCCGGTATTGGTCATCCAGCCAGCCATTCCAGGCCACTTCCCCCACCTTACGTTGTAACACCAGCGCGCAGCACCTGTGGAGAGCGGACGACCGACATGCTGGCCGCCGCGGTCAAGGGATTCGTGGGCGGCGCCTCGCGCCTGGCGGTCACTAGTGTGCCGCGCCCGTCGCTGCTGGTGGTGCAGCGCGCACTCTTCTCGTCGGAGGCGGCGGTGGCGTCGACCGCGGTCGAGGAAGGCGCCAAGAAGCGCACCAAGCTCAAGATCCCCACCAAGCGGTGCGTGTGTGGAGTGGAGCAACTCGCGCCGTGGGCTTAACAGGTCATTAACGATGCGGATTGGTTGTGTGGACTACGTACAGTGCGGCGGCGCTGCTGCAGCAGCTCAACGACGAGGTGGTGGAGAAGTCGCTCACGGACAAGAGCATCGACCCGTTCAAGCCTGGCGACGCCGTCGAAGTGCAGGTGCGGCTGCGCTCTCTCTCTCTCTGGACGCCACTAGCCGACTGGATGGCTAGATCACTGACTGACGGACGCTACCGACCGCAGTACCTGCTGAGCCGCACGGGCGGCCGCGTGCAGCGCGTCAAGGGCGTGGTGCTGGCGCGGCGGAACCGCGGCACAGGCAGCTCCTTCGTCATCCGTAATGTGAGTGAGCCGCATGTAGTTGGACGGTCATTGCTAGGCAGAGACTGACCCCTTGTATGCTCTCGCCTTGCTCCCCTCAGCATATTGGCGGGTACGGCTACGAGCAGAAGATCTTCCTGCACTCGCCGCTGCTGCAGAGCGTCAAGGTGCTCAACGAGGCCTTCATCCACAAGGGCAAGAAGCGCGTGCGCCGCGCCAAGCTCTTCTACCTGCGAGACAAGGCGCCCAGCATGTCGACGGTCTAAGGCGGCCGTACCCAACGTTCGGGTGGCGCAGTCAGCGCTTCTTGTCCGTCGACAGGTCAGTAGTCTCCTTGGGTCGGCGACTGGCGGCCGCGTAAGCCCTAATGGCAGAGTAAAGACAGCGGCAGTAACTAGACAGCAACCGCAGTCTTCTTTGTCCACGAGGTGGCTTGTCTCCCAAGGAGATCTCGCCCCCCCCCTCCTCCTATTCCCATCGTCAGTCAGTTGCGTCGCACTCTGCCGCCGGACGGACTCGATTCGAGGCGGAGGAGGAGTCCATTCATCTGCGCTTCTTCTTCTTGGACTTGCGGAGCACGCTCGACTGGCTGCTCGAGACCACCACCGCCTTCTTCTCCTCCGGCGCCTCGGCCTTCCGCGCCGCGCGCGCAGCCGCGTCCAGCTTCAGCGCGTCCTTCTCCGTTCCCATGCCGGCTCCCTGCGCTCCCACGAAGCGGTTGCGGCCGCGACGCCCGCGCTTGCCGTGCGAACGCTGCTTGCGCGGGATCCAGCGTTCGGGGTCTGGGTTAACCAACCCAATGGTCGGGTTGAAGTCCGGGCGGGAGCGCAGACTCGCCAGATGCGCCTCCTTTCGCTTGGCGCGCTTGCGAGCAACCGCCTCGGGGTTCTTGGCCGCGCGCTTGCGTCTGTTGTAGTCAGCCAGTCACACAACCACCGTTAGAACCACTTACGGAGATAGAAACAGCGAGGAGGAGAGAGACATACTCCTGCTTCTTGTCAACGGCGTTGGCGGCCAGCTTGGACACGAGGCGGCTCGAACGCTGAGCCTGCTGCTCCAGCTCGGCCGGCTCCACCGCGCTCTCCTCGAGCGGCGGCAGCATCGCACAGCGCGCCTCGGCAGCCTTCGGGTCGCAGTACGACCTGTTAGCATCACACAATAGTGGTTAAACACCTCTGAGAGACGACAGTGAGTCCGAACGGAGCACGTACAGCGCGACAACGAGCGACGCCATGGAGCGGAGACGCAGCTCGCGGTCCAGCGCGCCGGCGCTCTCGCCCTCCAGCAGCTCCAGATACGCGTCAGCCGCCTCCCGGTACTGCTTCTTCTGGATCTTGAACGAGCAGTCCCCCTCGCGGATCTTCATCACCTGCTCCGACGAGTAATCCTTCTGCTTGTGGTGCTCAAGCGCGCGGTCCAGCACGCCCTGGGCAGCAGCAGAGTCGCCAGCGGCCTCGTACAGCGCCACAAGCGTCGCCACCGTGCCTGGAGTGTGCGCGAGCTCCTCGACAGAGCTGATACACTTGGCAGCCTCCGCGAACTCGCCCTGCGTGATCAGTACATGCGCCAACCCGAGGCGGCCACCAACACTGAGGTTGCTCTGTCATTTCGTAGAAGACATGGTTCGTCAGTTAGACAACAAAGCTCACCATTGGTGATATGAATGCATGAAAGCGTACCTTGAGCTGCTCGACAGCGGCAGCAGGCGACTGCTCCTTGATCGCGAGAAGCACAATGACCTCGGCGGTTGCCTTCGACGCCGGGAATCGATCCTTGAGCGTCTTCAGGCTTTCGCGGCACTCATCCACCTGGAGAAGTAAACAATCAAAGCGAGGGTCAGACGATAAGTTCGTGCTGAAGGCTGGCTGGTCATGGCATCCACGAACCTTGTTCAGAAGGCAGAGCACCAGCGCGCGGTTCACCAGGATGGCTTCCTGCTGGCTCGGGCTCAGCTTCTCCGTCAATACGACGTTGTCGATGGCCTTCAGGCGCTTCAGAGAGTCGAGCAGGTCGCGGTCGCCACGAATCGCCACAATATTGTTGGACGCGACCGCACCGATCGCCTGGTTCTTCAGCCTGCTCAGCGTCAAAACAGCAACGTCCAGAGTCAGTACATGGTCAAGAACTCCACCAGCGAGGAAACACGTCCGTACTTGATCTTCAGGACGTTGCGGTAGTCGGACAAAGCCCCGTCCAGATCCCCCTGCATCTGCTTCACGAACGCCAACTGGGTCTTGATCACAGCCACTTCCTCCTCGACTTCCGCATCGGAGACGCCTTCCGCCCCGAACGTCTCGCGGCACAGCTCTAATGGAGTCACACCGCATTTGTAAGTCATCTGATTCAGTCCGTACAACGGCAATCTTCATGGACTTACTCTCAGCGAGCACCAGGTGCTCCTCCGCAACCGCCCAGTCGCCGGCCTGGATCGCAATAAACGACTTGTTGAACGTCACCTCGAAGCTGTCCTCCTCCTGAGAGCGGCATTGTCGAGGTTAGTCTCCATTCTAGATTGAGCAGAGATTGAACCAAGAGCGGCCGCACCGGAATATCACGTCCAAGCAGCTCGGCAGCGCGTCCGGCGCTCGCATAGGCGGACAGCAGGTTCGCGCGCAGCTCCATCAGGTCGTCTCCCTGTCAGCACAGTCAGATCGTTAGCACAGTGTGACCAACCCAAAGCGAGCAATCCACAAGATACCTCTTGAGCCTGCGAGAGCAGCAGCTCGTAGATCTCGATGCTCTTGTCAAAGCTCCCCTTGCGGAAGTGCTGCACAAAGATCGCTCGTCAGGCTCAGACCGCCACAAGAAGAAGGCAAAGCCATTGCAGCACAGTACCAGCTGCGCGGCAAGGTGCAGCTGAGCCGGCGACTGCCCCACCAGGTCGCCGCTCAAAGCCGCCAGCGCCTCATCGTCCTGCGGCAACCACACATCGTTAGTATCTAGACGTCGAGCCCCCATGCATCGCTCTTGGGGCCGCGCACCTTCTTCAATCGGTAGAGGCAGTAGGCCTTCTCGGTCGGCAGGAAGTCGTACTTGGCCGCCAGCTCCAGCGCCTTGTCGAACTGCTCGCACACGCCATTCCGTCAGAACCGACCGCGCTTCCTCTCCCCTCCCCTATCTCCTCTCCCAGCCCACCTTCTCCAGCCGGATGAGCGCCACGCACTTGATCTTGACCGCGTCCCTGTCGTCCGGCGCCTTGGACCGGACTGCCCTCGCCCCGCCGTCAGCCCCCTTCGACCCCCTTCGACCCAACAAACACACAGACACGCACTCTTGTTGCACAGGTCGACGGCGCGCGCGTAGTTCTCGCGCTTGAGCGCCGCGTTCAGCTCGGCGAACGTCGCGGGGTCCGCCATGCCCGCCGCCTTTCTTGTTCCTCGTCTTCCACAGCTTTGACGACCAAACGCGAGTTTCCCCCCAATCACGGGTCGGGTCAACGGGTGGGTCTCATATTTGCAAACCTTTCAAATACCCGACCCGGGTTTGACCCGTATATTTCATTGAGAAAATGTCATCCATGTAGGTATCCATCCGATGATCCGCCAAAGGACGCGACGGTTCGAGATGCGCATGGTGAACGACGAGCGGATGTTGTCCACATGGCGAGTGCGCGGCGCTCGGCTCCGCGGCGGCGCAAGCCCGAGCGCGTGCTGGCACCCGTGGTATTGCCCGCCGGCAACCAGCAGCTCGAGTCTGCGTCCGACGGCGGCCGCGCAGTCCCCGTGGCGCCGCTGGAGCTCGTGTTCGCTGACGCCGAGCGACGCGCCGTCCGCTCCTGCGTTGACCTCGGTGGCTTCCGCGTGTCCGACCAGTGGCTCACGCGCGTGCAGTCATTGTTGCCATTCGGTGCATCTGTACAGTCGCTCGCGCTTGATGACTCGGCTCGATGCGTCTCGGCACGCGCACTTCAGGGCTTCCTAGGCGGCTGCGCTCCCGGGTCATTGCGCTGTCTGCGTCTCGCCTCGTGTCCAGGCCTCGACGCGACGGTCGTGGCGCTCGACGTGGTGCCGACAACGCTAGTTGAGCTCGACGTGTCCGCGTGCGAGTGGGTGGGCGACCAGTTTGCGCGCGTGGTCGCCAAGCGCTGCCCAGCGCTGACCACTGTCGTCTTCGCTCACTGCCGGCGCATCACCGATTTTGGCGTCGCCGCGTTCGCCGACCCGCCAGCAGTTACAGCAAAGAGCGCGGGCCAGCGACGACTCGCGAGTCTGGACATCAGCTTCTGCACCAAGGTGACGGACTCGGGTCTTCTCGTGCTGCTCATGGCGATGGCCACATCCGGACTGCGGCTACAAGACCTCAAGGCAGACGGCCTCCCGCTCGTGGAAGGACTTGGACTGTTGGGGCTGCCGCGGTTCGGGTCGAGCGCCGCCAGTATCGAAAACCTCTCACTCGCGACACTCTCCAACTTGCGGGTCAGCGCCATCGCCACGCTCTCCGCTGTCGGTGCACTTGCCAACATCCGAGAGCTCGACCTGTCGTCGTGCTCGATGGTCGACGATGACGCGCTGCAGGCGCTGTGCGTTCGTCCCGGCGGTCGTGGAGAAGGTGGTGGAGGGTGTAGCCACTTACGGACGCTCAAACTCGCTTTCTGCTCGTCTGTCACGGACGCAGGGATCTCGCTGCTGGTGGGTAGTGCGAGTGGCGATCGCATCCCCAACGGCCGACCAATCACAAACGGGAGCAAGGCAGTGCATCAGCTACACGCGCAACTCGAGCGCATCAACCTCACTGGATGCTTTCGACTGACAGACGACGGCATCGTGGCGCTTGCTCAGGCTTGCCCGGAGCTCCAGAGCCTCAGCGTGGACGGCGTGAGACGGATCGGAGCCAAGGGAGTGCACGCTCTCGCTCAGCACTGCCCGAACCTCCACACCGTCCACTGGGGCGGCATCCTAGTGCGTGGCAGCGAGGCCAAACGATCGGGTTCTGCGTCCGACAGAGACGCGGGCGATGCGTCCACCAACGGCAGCGACTTCTTCTCCATCCCACAGATCTCAGCAGCGACAGTCGCGGGCTTGGAGCTGACGAGAAGCCTCCACTCGCTGCGCATAGGCAGCACTCAGTGCGACGTCGACGTGCTTGCCTCGCGACTGCAGCTGTCGCCTGGCTTTGGCCCCCGACTGGTCGACTTGGACGTGACGGGGATCGCAACGGACGCGCTGTGCCGCTCCATCGGCGCGACCTGCTCCAACTTGCGGTCCCTCAGGCTCAGTCGCAGCCGGTACTTCTCCGAGCCGAGCTTCCTGAGCGTAGCAGCCGGGTGTCAACGGCTCGAGTCGCTGGACCTCGAGAGCTGTGAGCAGATCCGCGATGCCAGTCTCCAAGTCATCGCTGCAAGTTGCCCGCTGCTGGAGCGCCTCAACCTCGCCAACGACTGGCAAGTCACGGACTCGGGCGTCGCGGCCGTCGGCAACAGCTGCACGCGACTCAAGGCACTTAACGTCCGTCACTGCCCTGAGGTCTCTCTATTCGTGCTGCGGTCAGTGGCGTCGACGAACAATCTCCTGGTCGCCTCGACGGACGGCCTAACACTCAAGCACCGCAACGTGGCGGCGTTCCTCCGCGGCGACAACGCTCGTCGCGCAGCGGCTCGCAGGATCACGCGGTGGCTGAAACCCCGGACGAGCGCGGGGCGTCTAACCGCCAAGTCGGCGCTGTTGCTGGCAATCGCATGGATCCGGTACCGAAGGCGGTGCGCGGTCCGCATCCAGCGATGCGTCCGCCGCTTCCTCGCCATCAAGCGGCAGCACGAGCTTCTCATGGACACTCGTCGAGCGCGAGCCGCAACACTGGCTGTCAACCTGCGGCTGCTCCGAGCGTTCTGCGCGCTGACGAGACTTCTGAGGACTTTCATGCGGCGGTGGCTGGCCGAGAAGCAGCGGCAGGTCATCTTACGAGCCGAAGCCGCGCGTCTGGCTCGCGAAAGCGCTGCAACCTGCATCCAGCGCCACGTCCGAGGGCGACAAGCGCGGCGTCGAGCGGCTGCGATACGAGAGGAGCGGCGGCTGGAGTGGGAGCGGCGAGTCAAGGCGGCGACGGACATCCAACGTCTGTATCGCGGGTCCAAGGCCCGAGCACGAGCCCTTGAGACTCGCGCGGAGCTCGGGAAGGCCATGAGAGCTGCTATGAGCGAATGGGAAGGCTACTTCACCATCGCGATCCACATGCAGCGCCTCGCTCGCGGCGCTCTAGGCCGTCGACGTGCCAAGCGGAGGGCTCGGGTGCTCGCAGACCTCCTGGCATTGCGAGAGGCGAGCGCGAGGCGTATCCAGCGCACGTTCCGGGCGTTCGTCGCCCGCGTGGCGCTGCACAGGCTGCTGTTCCGGGGTGCGACGGCGCTCCAGCGCGTCTTCCGGGGCTTCATCGGCCGCCAGCGCGCTAGAGAGATCGTGTTGATGCGCTCGTACGCGCTGGAGCCGTTCATTCTCATGCTCCGAGGCGGCTGCGCTTCCATCTTCTCGCGTGGACTCGCCGTGGCCTGGAAGCGGCGGCGAGACGCAGCGCTCGTGGTCGCCGAGAACCTCCAGCGGTACTACCGAGGCTCCGTCGGCCGGATGCTCGCCCGTGTGGCATTGGGCGAAGCCCGGCAGCGCGCGTTCGTCCTTGACACCTCGGCTCGCACCCTCCAGCACTTCTTCCGCAGTCTGATGTATGTACTCCTTAGTCGCTCGAGCCGCCTCGTCATGAACTCACACTCTCGCTTGCAGGATCCTCAAGCGCATCGGCAGGTTCGGGGGGCACCTACACCTGCGCCGGCGCAGCACGATCGCCATTCAAGCAACGTGGCGCATGTGGCAGGCCAAGGCACTCGCGTTCGCTCTTCAGCTGCGCGATGACCGACAGCGCAAGCTCCGTGCGCTGCTTGCTGCCATGACGACCGATGGTCAAGACGCTTCGACCGACAGCTCCAGCCGCAGACCTCGTCGCCATTGCCGCGGCCGCCACCGCTCGCTGTTGGACGAGGCAATCGCTGAGCAGCAGCGACGACAGACGCAGCAGCAGATCCGCTTACTGGTGACCCAGTCGCGACCTCGAGAGCTGTCGCCGTCGTCATCGCTGCGGCTGCTGCAACTCGGTGCCATGCACTCGCTCGCGAGCTTCTACCGCGCGCAGCTGCAGCTCCGCGGCTGGCGGCCGCCGTCCTTCCTCAGACTGCTCCACTCGAGCGCCACGCGCATCCAGGCCATCGTGCGCGGCCACCAGGCTCGGACGTTCGCTCAAGCGTTCAGACGAGAGCTCGAGGCGGCCGCGAGGCTCGTGCAGCGAGTGTGGAGAGGCAAGTTGGGCAAGCAGACGTGGCGGCGGCTGATCGAGGAGCGCAGAAGGCGACGGCTCGAGTTGGACGAGCTGGACCGAGCAGGTCGCGTGGCGCTCAAGAGATCGGCCCAGCTGGCGCTCGAGGCGCTGGAGAGGGACGCGCGGTACGCCGCCGTGCTGCAGCGCTGGTACCGCACGCTGCGCAACCGGCAGGTCTTCCGCGGGTGTCGAGAGGCCCGCGCGTCGGCGCTGGATCGAGCCGCGCGCGTCAAGCTGTCGGCCGCGCTCATGGCCGGTGTCAATGGTTCGGTCGTGTTCCAGGCGCGCGTGTGGCGGGACTGCGTCGACCGCCGAGAGGACCTGCTGGCGCTCGAGGACGAGCAGGTTATCGTCATGGAGAATGAGCTGCGCGAGCTCCGCAGCGAGTGCCTGAGTGCCCACGTAGGCGCGGCACAAGCCGCCGATGACGCCGTGCGCCTGGTCAAGCGCCGGAGCGACATGGAGAGCGCGCGAGCAGGCCGCGTGCGGGCCGTCGAGGCGCTCAAAGCGCGCGTGCAGCCCTTCTCGGCGCAGGCCAGACAGCTCACCCTCGAGAGCGCGCGCGTGCACGGCGAGAACCGGCGGCTGCGGCGCGAGCTGCAGGTTATGGAGACCAGCGTGGCCGCCTTCCGGTCGCAACTTGAGGCTACGCTGCCGTTGGAACCGCTGCTGCTGCCCACCGACGTCGACCGGTTGCTGGCATTGCTGCCGGACTCGGACGTCAACTCATGAATCATGGCGGTCTCCGCTATCATTAGAGCGGCTTGACCGTCGCGATCCGTTCTTCTCGAACGGCCGCCGCAATTGGCCACCCCTCACTCACTCATATGCAGCAGACGGCGAATAGTCCGCTCTCCCATGGCCCGAGGCGCCCGCTTCTCCGCCTGGCATTCGCCATGTGCCTAGCAACGGTGGCGACGACCGTGGTGAACGCGCAGGTGATCGCGGCGCCCGACAAGGTCGACGAGCTGGAGGAGCGCGCGTACGCAGAGGGCCAGGCGCGTCTGACGCTCGACATGGCGACCCGCGAGCCGCGCACCACCATCGACATCAACGTCTACACGTGCGTCGCTCTTGCGTTGACTCAGCGCTTGGAGACTAGAGATGGCGACTAACGTTTGGTCTGCTGCAGCTTCTCGGAGCCGACGCACTACGTCATCGGCCTGCTGCTGGACCCATGTCGCCACCGATCGCCCGACTGCTGCAGCGACACTTTCGGCGAGCCCGTACGCGTTCTCCAAAGCCTCACTCGACGCCTCACGACGCCTAACACTCGTGTCCCTACTCACAGGCATACACAACGGCGACGCTGTCTTCCGAGGTCAAGATATCGCTCGTGGACGAGCTCGGCGCGCCGTTGGACGAGTCTGTGAGCCGCGTGGGCGACCGGCCGACGCGCGTAGACGGCGACTGCTACGTCGATGCCTCGCTGGGTCCCTACCGCCTGCAGAAGACGCTCACGGCCGCCGGGTCGCTCAACGAGACGCGCGTCTTCTCCGACTCGGGCTGCGTGGCTCGGCAGCTGGCGCTCGCCCCCATCGAGGACGTCGCCATGCCGCCGTGCTGGGACCGCAACGCGTCCGTCGACGCGCTGGCGCCGTGCTTCAGCGTCGACGGCCGCCGCAAGGAGCGCTGCGTGGCAGTCGCGTACGCTCAGACGGGGTACATCGCGCAGTGCGGCGGGTCCTTCGCGCTCGACGACCACTGCGGCACCTTCCTCGAGGTCCACGAGCCCGGGAACGAGCGCGTGCTGAGCCAGACGCGGCTGCTGGGCGAGTACGCGAGCGGCTTCCGCTCCACGACCGTGCCGCTCTTCTTCGCGGGCGACGCCAAGCGAACGATCTGTAGCGGCGACTACGAGCTCTGGTGGGTCCTGCGCACGCGCTACAACCTGGTCGTGCACAAGCGCAAGAAGTTCCGCGTCGTGGCGCCGCAGTGCGACTTTGACTCGGCCACCAACGAGTTCCGCAACTACCACACGCTGTAGCACGAGGTAACATGATGCACGTCGTGTTGGGTCTTTTCCTAGTCCATCCACCCCTCGTCGTACGGAACCTTGACCGCAGGACCAATGCTCGTAGTGCCGCCTCGAACACTCGTCGGCTTCAGCTCGCTAGCGCACAGGTCGCTAGTGCACAGGTCGCTAGTGCACAGGTCGCAGGTGAGGACACCCAGGCGGTTGCGGAAGCCGCACGCGAGACACTGGACCAGCGTGTGGGCCTCGACCGACGACGGGTCCTGCGCCGCGCAGATCTCGCACACCCGCGTGGGCCGCGTCTGTCTGTGGAAGCACACGGGGCAGCTCCATCCAGCACCTGGTCGGCCGGTGTCCATGGCGCTGGGCCTCGCAGCTCGGGGCTCGGCCGCCTTGCGGTCGGACTCGAGCGCCGGCAGTTGCTAGCCATCACACAACAAGCCAGACGTTAGCAGTGACAGTCGCACGACCAACGAGAGCAGCTCGTACCCCGTTGGACGCGCTTCGGGACGCCAAATCACCGCCCTTCTCCTTGGCTGGCAGCTCCCGAGCTGACGACTGAGTGCTCGAGTTGCGGTGGAGCACTGGGTGAGCGGAGAAGGAGCCCGCTTTGGTAGGCGGCGGAGAGAGTATCAAGCCTGGTGGCGACGAGATCGTCTGGCAGAAGTCGACGTAGTCGAACCTGTCTGCCGCCACCGACGTGAACCGAGGCACGAGCGTCCGCGCGAGGACATCGGCGGCCAGCGCGACGTCGCAGCGCCGCATGACCGCGCGGAAGGCGTCGACCGAGACGAAGCCGGTGCCTCGCCGGTCGTACGCCTCGCACATGCGCAGCAGGTCGTCGGGCGAGAGTCTGCGCGTGTGGAGGAGGTCGGCGAAGAGCTGGCGCAGGAACGAGTCGACGCGCTTCGACTCCTCCGGGGACATGGGCGAAGCTGGAGGCGGGTCGGCCTTGAGTGGACGTGGCGGAGGACTCATGAACGCGACGGGCACCGCAGCAGGAGACACGGGGACCTGGACAGGGGCTGGTCGGTTCGCTTGTAGCTTGGCGGGGAACGCCACCGCCTTCCGACTAGGAGGAGCAGCTGGCTGGTCGCCCATGAGCTTGGCGACCAGCGCCGCGTAGTTCAGGAGCGCCGACGAGCCGTCGCCGATCATCCGCTTGATCTCACCAAGCTCCGCGTCCGTGAGCGCGCAGCCCATGAGGCGGAGCACGGTCTGGAACTCGAGCAGAGTCACCTTGCCAGTTCGCTTGGCGTCGCACTTCTCCAGGAGCTTCCGAGCACTGATGTTGTGCTGCGCGGCTGCGATGAAGCACCGGTACATCTTGTCGGCCAGGCCAGGCGACAGCTCGATCGGCCTTGCGATTGAGCTTCCAGCGTCGCTGCCCGCCTTCTTCGCCTCATCCTTCGGCTTACTGTCCGTGGTGGGGGATACAACTGAGCTATCAACATGCGCTTGGATCATCTCGAGCAGCTTGAGCGTGTCGTGCCTTCCGTTGCTGCTCCCAGTCGCCGACAGGACGAGCTTGGCCTCTCGAGCCTGCAGCCGCAGCGCCAGCGTCACCAGCATCTTGAACATCTTGGCCTCGCTGGTGAGAGGCTTGTGCGCGACTTCCTTCCTCAGCGCGGCGACCTGGACGCCCAGCGCCTGCAGCTCCTTCGGCGACGAGTACACGCGGCCAATAGCCTTGCCCAGCGCGCTCTTGGCCGCGTTGGTCTTGCGCTCCGACGGTCGATCCCCTTCGTCGCTGCTGCACGAAACAGCATCGTCGTCGCTACTGTCGGAGTCGTCACTGCTGCTGCTGCTGCTATCACCACGCGCCTTGCCATCTCCAGGCTTCTTCGAGTCGGTGAGCGCTCGCGCCTGGTCCAGCGCGTCCAGGAAGCTCTCGTAGTTGATGCTGTCGCCGCCCGAGCCGGCCGAGAAGATGCCAATGAGCGCGACCACGTCCACCTGCTTCATGTTGTACGCGACGCGCTTGTCCACCAGCCGGGCGAGGAACTTGTCGACGATCTTCTCGAACACGCGCGTCTTGACGCGGGGCTCGCCAGACTGGACGCGGTACTTGCGGAAGTACTTGTCGAACGGGAACGGCGTGGGTGCGAGCTTCCGGTTCAGCCTCTCGATCTCTTGCATCACGACCAAGTGCTCCCTCGGGAACACGATACTGGACGTCGCTGCAGCAGTTGGAGATGCTAGTTGAGGTGTTGATGGCAGGTCCGCTGGCTTCCCAGGCGACTCGGGCTTCGAGGGTGGCGGAGGTGAAGCCGGTGGGGGAGTAGGAGAACCCGGCGGTGGCGCTGCTTGAGCCGCCGCGGCGTTCAACCTCTCGCTCGCGTGGTTGGCAAAGTCCAGGAGCTCTCGGTACGAGACGGTGCCGTCCCCGTTCGTGTCGAGGAAGCTCATGAGCAAGCGCTCGTCCTCCGGCGGCAGGAACTGGTGCAGCCCGACCTTGTGCAGCACGGTCAGGAACTCGTCGTGCGAGATGGTGCCGCTCGAGTCGGCGTCGGACGCCGAGAACATGGCCAGCAGGCGATCGCCGGCGTCTCTGCCCGTCGACAGGAAGCTCTCGAGCTCCTCCTGGAACCGCACGACGTACACATCAAGCGCGCCGTCTGTTGCTTCAACTAGAGCCCGCGTGCCCTTGGCAAGGAAACCGGCGAACAGCTTGACGTTGAACGCTGAGTTGCGGTGGCTCTGGAAGCAGCTCATGATGGACTCGAGCTCGTCGCGCAGGTACGGGTGCCGCACGCCTGCCGTCCATAGCGCCTCCTTGAAGTCCTCGACGGTCAGCGAGACGAACTCGGCCGCGTCCTTGGCGACGCCGAGCGCCTCGTGCATTGTGAAGGCACCTCGACCCGCCGCGACCGACCGCTGCTGGGCCGACTGGTACTCTTGGAAGAGCTCCTTGAGCAGCTTCAGCAGCTCGGTCGGCGGGAGACCGGCGCTCGTCCACTCCTCCTCTCGCCGCTCGCACTCGAGCTCCAGTGCGTCGCAGAAGTGCAGGTAGTGCACGTCGTCGCTAGTCTCGTTGTCACCTCGGAAGGCATGCAGCAGCGCATCCAGGTCGGCGCTGGTTAGCGAGATACCCAGCTCCTTGAGTACGTCGGCGAACCTCTCGGCCGGGATGACGCCCAGCGAGTCCTTGTCGATGATGCTGAGCATGCGCTTGAGCGAGGCGCAGTACACCCCGACCGTAGCAGCCGTCAGTCTCTCGCCGACCACGATCTCCTCCATCACGCTCTGCGCCGACACGTCCGGCAGGTTGGCGATACTCAGCCGTCGACTGGACGAAGACGACTCGGCCAGGTTGAACCGCAGGAACTCGTGGTAGTCGATGGCGCCGGAGGAGTTGGCATCGAACCTCCGCATCAAGCCCTTGATCTCCTGGTCACTCAGGTACGCGCCGACACCGAGCTCCCGGACGCCGGCCTCGAACTCGGACAGCCCGATCTGGCCCGAGCCGCCCTTGTCGAACAGCCGGAACGGAATCAGGTAGTTGTACTTGCCGTCGGGCGTCTTGGCGCAGCGCTTGAATTCGTCCCGCAGCAGCGCCACGCCCTCGACGAACTTGGGGCTGTCGTAGTGCGTCACGAACTCGCTCTTCATGTTCCGGCGCTCGCGATTCTCCCGGATGCTCGCCAGGAACCGATCGATGAGCACCGAGCCGTCTCCAGCGCAGTAGGCTCCAGTCCACTGGACTAGGTACGCCAAGTCTTTCAAGTCGACATCGGCCGCTCCCTTGTCCACCGCCAGCGCGTTGAGCTGCTGCGAGAACTTGACGATCGGCAGCTTCCCGTTCGCCTCGGCGTTCAACCGGTTGAAGACCGCGTCGGCCTCTCCGTCGACCACCGTTGTTCCCACTAGCTTCTTCATCTCGTACACCATGACCGGGCTATATATATGCCAACACCAACGTCAGTAGCTCACCGCCTCCTCCAACAACAAGCGAGCAGCGTACATCTTCTTAGGCAAGTGGTTGACGAACGCGTGGAACGGTACCTGGCCGACGCTGCCGTTGGTCGCCGGGGACATGAGCGCCATCACGAGCTGCAGGTTCTTGGCGTCCAGGCGGATGGCTCGCTGGCGCAGCACGTGGTCCACGGCGAGCGCGTCCGCCTTGCCCTGTTTGGGCTTGAGCAGCTTCCACGCGGCGCTCGAGTCGATATTGCCGTCTTTAGCCAGCCGTCGGCTCTGTCGCTCCACCGCCCACGCTCGGATCTCCTCGGCGGCGTCGGCCACGCGCGTCGCCGCCCGAGTCGACGCGTCGCACTCGCCGGTGATGTACTTGAGGAAGTCGGCGTAGTCCACGACGCCGTCGCCGTTGCCGTCGAACCGCTGGACGACCTTGCCCAGCTCGCCGTTCGTGAAGCTCAGCTGGTTGGTGGCGAACATGCGCTGGAAGTCGGCGCGGCTCAGCTTGCCGTCCCCGAGTGCGTTGTACGACTGGAAGATGAGCCGGTAGTTGGGCGACTGGTAGCTGATCCGCGACGTCAGCCCGCGCTGCAGAGTGCTCAGCATCTCGTCACTGCCTCGTACAAGACATCAGTGATTAGCGATCCCGTCCGATAAGGACTGACCAAGACCTGCATCGCACATTTCCGTGTCGGTGAGCTCGAGGAACTGCGCAAAGGCGCCGACGTCGATCTGCCGCGCTCCGGTAGGGTTCATGCGCTCCCAGATGGCGGCAAAGTCCTGGAGGAAGCAACCAATCGCTTAGTGTCGAGCCCTCAGCCGCAAGACCGCCAGACGCTCACCTTCTTGTTCATCTTGATGCCGAAGACCTCGATCCCGGCCTGCGCCGCCTGCTTGGACACAGCGCGCGTCTTCTTCGGGTCGAACTCGTCGAACAGCCGCAGCAGGTTGAGCGAGCAGTCCTGGTCGATAGGGCAGTTGCGCCGCAGAGTCTTGCGCACCTGCCGCTCCAGCTCGTCCACGTGCGACTGGGCCAGCGCTCGGGCTCTAGGCGACTCGGCCATCACGTCGGTCTGGTGGTCCACCAGCTCCTCCTTGAAGCTCGTCCGCCGGCGTCGCAGCCACAGGAAGACCGCGCGTTTCGGGTTCTTCTCGCTCAGGTTGCCCTGCACCAGCTTGAACCCGCGGTTGCGCGGCATCCACAGCCGTGCGTCGTGCTCGTCGCTCAGACTTCCCGTCGTCAGCGACAGGTCGATGACCTCGCCGAGCAGCTGGCTGCCGGGGGCGGCGAAGCTCATCCAGATGAACTTGTGCTTGCTGAAGGCGCCGGAGCGGTTCACGTCCTGCTGCAGACACGTGAAGCCCCTGGCAACAAGGTCCGTGTCCCGCGCGCTGGCAGCGTACCTGATGCTCGAGACGGCCGGCTTGCCCTCGTCCTTGCCGGCCGAGCGGAACCAGAGGAACATGCGGCTCGCCTCGTGCAGCGCCGGGAAAAGCTGCGCGAAGCCCTCGCGCCGCAGACCCGTCTCCTCCGCCTCAGCCAGCGACAACTTGACGTCCACCACGCCCGTCTCGCGCGGCGCGTGCAGCAGCGTCAGCGCCGCCTTGTCGTCCTTGAGGAACAACTCGAAGTCTCCCGCCTTGACCGCGCCGTCGCGGTCCGCGTCCATGAGCTGCAGTAGGTAGGCCGTCTCCTGCAGTCGCACGGTAGAGATAGGGCGTCAGTGGGTCGGCTGGTCGACATGTCAGCTCGCAGGCGACGCAACACACTCCGGTAGTGAGGACGACGTCCAATTCGCGCTGGATGGCCGCGTGTAGCAGCTCGGACGCCACCTCGACGCCGCCAGCGCGCGCCAGCCGCTTGAACGCGTCGGCCACCTCGTTGTCCGTCAGCCGCTGCGCACGCAGGTGCCGCCGGTACTTGAAGAGCAGCAGGCGTCTGCCAGTCACACGCGATGTGAGCGAGTCATCGTCCTCTCCGTGGCGAGCGATTCTACCTAAAGACAAGACGCACAGCTGGTCCTGGTCCAGCAGGCAGAACTCGAGAAAGTCCTGCAGACGCAGCAGGCGGAGCGGCCCGTCCGGGTCGGCCATGCGGAAGAACAGCGCGTCCGCCTGCTCGCTTGGCACGGCGCTCTCGAAGGCCGGGTCGCTGGCCAGCAGCTTGCGGAACTCGTGCGCCTCGAGGGTTAGCGGCGCCGGCTCCACGTCCGCCGCGCCGGATCTACGCCCAGTCGCCGCCGCTGGCCGCTGCGCGCCGAAGCGCTTCATCAAACCCTTCAAGTAGTAGTAGACGCTGTTCTCGGCGCGCATGGACGCCGCCTTGTCGCGGAAGACTTGCCGCGCGCGGTGGCCCAGCAGGTCGTCCGCGTGCTTGCACAGCATGTAGGCGCCCTCGCGCACGCCGTCCAGTGTCAGGCCCAGCAGCAGTTCTTCCCCTTCATTCACTGTTCCTGGGCCGGGCGGGCCTGGAGCCGTCGACGCCGGTGGCGCATAGCCCGCCACCGTCGCGCGCCGCCCTGCCATGGTTCGCTGTGCCAGCGTGTCGGTTCGGCTTCAACGTTGACCGTCACTCCATGTAACGAACGCAAGGAATGCGTGCCAATCACACACATGTTGGTTATTTCGTGCGAATCCAACGTTATTCTCTCCGCCAACGTCAAGCTCAAGCTCAACGGCGGCTCCTCATTTTCATCGGCCTCACCACGTGGGAAGCATGGAGCTCGACCACGCGGACGACGAGCGGCTGCTGGACAAGCCGCGCGCGGCGGCAGCAGGCGGGCGGCGCGACGACCGCAAGGACTGGCCCTTCGCGGTGGCGTTCGCCGCCAACCTGTCGGCCGTGACGTTCGTCGCGGTGCGTGGGCGTCTCCCGCTCCCTGGCTACTGGGGACAAATGATCCGCCGAGCAACTCAACCCAACTAACACCCGCGTGTGTGAGCCCGCCCGCAGCTCGTGCTAGGCCTGCCGAACGCGTCCAGCATCTACTTCACGGTGCACCGCGACGGGTCGGGCTCGCACGGACTCACCGTCTTCCTCGTGCTGCTCGCGACGTCCTGCATCGGCGCGGCGGTGTCGGCGCTCTGGCTGCACGTGCTACGCCAGCACGCCGAGCTGGCCATCTCGTGGACGCTGCACCTGAGCGTGCTGGCGCTGCTCGGCGCCTCGGCGCTGGCCTTCCACGACTCGGGGCTGGGCGGCCGCGCCATCGGCTTCCTCAACCTCTTCTGCGCGCTCACGGTGGCCGCCTACTACGCGTCCATCCGCCCGTCCATCGCGTTCGCGGCGTCCAACCTGGCGGCCGCCTCGCGCATCCTGCGCGTCTTCCCGGGCGCCGTCACCTCGGCCTACGCGGCGCTGCTGGCCCAGGGCGTGTGGATCCTCGTCTGGAGCCTCGCGCTGCTTGGCGTGCTGCACGTGGCGGTGCACCGCCTGCACGACCTCAGCTCCTCGGGCAACCTCTGCTTCTTCTTCATGCTCCTCAGCTTCTACTGGTTCGTGCAGGTGGCCAAGAACGTGGTGCACTGCGTCGCGGCGGGCGCCGTGGGCGAGTGGTGGTTCGGCGCGCACGACGCCCACACGGTCCAGCGAGCCCGCACGCGCGCGCTGACCACCTCGCTGGGCTCCATCTGCGTCGGCTCGCTCGTCATCGCGGCGCTCAACGCGCTGCACACGCTGCTGCTGTCGGCGCCGCGGCGCAAGGCCACGGGCAGCGCGAACGCGTGCCTCGAGTTCCTCGTGCGGCTCGTGACGCGCAACCTGCAGTACTTCAACAAGTACGCCTTCTGCCAGGTCGCGCTCTACGGCAAGGACTTCCGCACCGCCGGCACGGACACGATGCGGCTCTTCCGCGACCGCGGCTGGAGCGCGCTCATCAACGACACGCTCGTCTCCAGCGTCCTGGCTGTCGGCTGCCTCGTCGTCGGTACGAGTCGACCTGCCGTGTTGTGTTGTATCGCGCCGTGTTGTGTCGTGGGCTTGACGTGTGGGGGATTATTGCCCTGCCTCGCCTTGCCTTGATGGACAGGCGCGCTGTCGGGCGTGGTCGGCTCGGGCTGGCTGTTCGTGGCGCTCCAGTGCAGCGCCGAGGAGAAGGCGCGCAGTCCGCAGGAGTGCGGTGCGTGCGGTGCCACTGTCCGGGAGACTTATGTGGTCTGGTCCACCGTCACTGATGCTGACTCTGCCGCGTGCTCGCGACAGAGACGTTCAACGTGGTGGTCGCGACGTTCGTGGCCTGCGCGTCCGTCGGCTACGCCATGTGCGCGGTCGTGTCGTCCGTGCTGGACTCGATTGTGGCCACCATCTTCGTGTGCTTCGCCGAGGTGAGTCCGTGCGTCCTCAGTGTCTCGTCATGGCGACGCGACGGCGGCAAGTGCATGGTCCGCCCGCCCCCGTCGCTGCGCCGCAATCGTCTCTGTCGCCTTCATCGCGTGGGGCTGACGCGCTCGCGATGCGTCGACAACAGGACCCGGCGGCGCTGCTGCGCACGCACCCGGAGGAGCACAGTCGTCTGGTCGACGCCTGGAGCCGCCTCAAGCCGGAGCTGCTGGGCGTCTGAGTTTGGTGCCGCCTGCCCTGCCGCCGTCTGCTCGCGTTTTGCCTTTCGAAGACGCTCACATCATCACTTGAATTTGCGCGTTTCTCTTGGTTTCACTATGGTGGGCTCTTATCCGCCCCATCCCACCCAATGCGGACGGATCCCGCCGAAAATCTGGCGAGTCGCTCGTTCATTCCCGCTTTTGACCAGCAACGCCATGGGACTGCTGCCCACGCCACCGACTTCCGCCTCCGCTAGAGACGGCATGCTCCGCCCCGCGCGCTCGTCGTCGGACGTGTCGCTGGCGCAACTGCACGCACTGCGCGCGACTCCCTTGGCGGTGCAGGTGCTGGGCTACCGCGTGGAGGAGAAGCGCGAGGGCACGCTCAAGAAGGCGCGCTTCGTGTACGAGATCGAGACGTGCCACCAGCTCACGGGCGACGTGTACCGCGCCGAGCGCCGCTTCCGCGAGTTCAAGCAGCTGCGCGAGGCCCTGCTGCTCGAGAGCCGCCGCTGCGCCGCGTGCGCCGACTTCGCCGCGCAGCTGCGCCGCACCAAACTGCCCTCGCGCCAGCTCGTGGTGCTGGACGCCGACAAGTACGGCGCCGCGCGCCTGCTCGAACTCACGCACTTCCTGCGCGACCTCGTGGCGCTGGCCGCGCGCCTGGCGCTGCAGTGCCCCGCGGACGGCCCGGACCTGGACAAGTCGATCGGGCTCTTCCTCGGCGCCGGCTCGCTCTCGGCCGCGCAGGACGCCGCCGCCTCGGCCTCGCGCGCGCTGCGGGGGCCCGCCAAGACGCGCCAGGACCGCATCGACTTCCGCGGAGCCTCCATGCCCGACTTCCGCCAGTCGCTCTCGGCGCTCGCGCCGTCCGCCGAGGAGCTCGCGCAGATCCGCCGCCGGGGGTATTCGGAAGGCGCCAATGCCCTTGGCCGCTAGAGCTGGAGCAAAGTGCCGCGTACAAGTATTTAAGCCAACATTCGTTTGCAACAGCTCATCGTTCAGCTGCTTCTCCTGTAATGAACTGCCTCGCTGTCGCAGCATGACGAAAGCGCGTGATGTGACGCTGCGGGATATGGCTTCGCGGCTCCCACGACATGCTCCAACGCACCAAATACTCTCTCACTCCGTCAGTGTGTCTCTGGTCGACGACCGCGTCGACATCCCACAGTGAAGGTCCTCCCAAGTTGTCCTGAGGGATCCATTCCGCTTCGCCGTCCTCGAAGCTGAGTGCGGCCACGTACTCGTCAATCGCAGGCACTGTGATGCGCTTCACTCCCGACGCCACAATAGCAGAAATGCTGGATCGCAGATTTCCGTAGAGGTCGATGTAGAGGTCGGGATGGGCGTCGAAGTGTGCTTTCAGGCGCAGGATGGCTCTGTCGAGAATGTAGACGCCACGAAAGTCTCCGCGTACAGTGGTTACGCACGCGTTGGTGAACGCGCGTCTCGGCAAGCCTTGGTTTGCCATTGTAGCTCCGGGACGATTCGATTGTGGCATCGCATTATGCTGGGCAACCTTACTGAGATTTCCGAGTACGGACCGCGCGCATTGTCTTGAACCAAGCGAAGATGAGATAAAGCAGCGGTATGTAGACAAGATGATGGCGGTGTGAACTGCAGCGACTAACACGCGGCCATACGAGCTCGACAAGTGCAGGACGGGAGCTAGGCGGCCGAGATCTGCACCAATGTGGCTAAGCACGCGGTGGAGCTCACGCGAGTCCGCTAAGCAGAATGCTCTCCCTCGAGCCAGGAAGACGCCAAGGACACGCTGTGCGCCGTGGCCAGGCTGCTGCATGTGGCGAACGGCGAACTTGGAAGCTGAGGCCGAGCGCATGGACGACCGGTGTGTGAACAAGCTCGGCTGGCTGCTGCGCAAGGTGGAGTGCCGATTGTATGACGCCACCCCGTGGACGAGGACGGGCTGGCGCGGCTGCTTGAGCTGCTGCTCACCAAGCAGAACATCGTGCTCGTGCCCACGTCCGGTCGTACCTCGACTTCCTGCTGCCCAGCTACGTCTGCTTTGCGAACAACACGCCCGTGTCATATTTCGCCGCGGTCGAGGACTTCCTGCGAATGGAAGTGCTCACCAAGCTGCTGCGCCAGTCTGGCGTCTTCTTCATCCGCCGCTTGTTCGCCAGCGACGACCAGCTGCTGTACACTGCAGTTTTCCGCGCCTACACGCAAGTAAGGTCCGTGACGTTGATCTCGACGCGTTGCTCTGGTTGTCTGACGGTTGCTTGTGGCTCCAGCATCTTGTGTCCCGCGGTCACATGGTCGAGTTCTTCATCGAGAGCATTTGCAGGCGTAGCGACAAGCAGCTGAACCCCAAGTTCGGCATCCTCAGCGCCATCGTCGACTGCTTCTTGTCTGACCAAGGCGACAACGTACGTCCCCAGCAGTCGGGTCTCGCCAGGTCGAACAACTCTCACCCCTCGCCTCTCTTGTACGGCCAG
>JAADXY010000301.1:0-28978 GCA_023338065.1 Phytopythium montanum
GCTGTTGCTGCAGCAGCGCGCCGTCAGCGCTACGCTTCGTGCCGCTGCCCGCACCTGTTGCTCGTGTGGCTCGCGTAGTTGCCGATGGTGGCGCGCGGCGGGTCGGGCAATGAATGACCAAGCGGTCTTCCACTCGCTCACGTCGGCGAAGCGCCTTGTACCGTGCTGGATGAAGCGTA
Organism: Phytopythium montanum; assembly: GCA_023338065.1. Classification (NCBI taxonomy): domain Eukaryota; phylum Oomycota; class Peronosporomycetes; order Pythiales; family Pythiaceae; genus Phytopythium; species Phytopythium montanum. The sequence continues at coordinate 180 of JAADXY010000301.1, forward strand.
GCCCGGAGCAAGCAGCAAACAAGCGGTGGAGCAGGTATATTCACTCCGTCAACCTCGATCTATGTATGCCCTGCAGCTTCAAGCTAGCCAGTGAGTCTGTCTGCCTCTACATGCGCGTCCAAGCCGCGAGTCTCTCTCCCTTCCCACTCGCGGCGTGTGCATCCAACCAGCCAGCTCCGCGCGGCTTCACCTCCTTCCAGAATTACTTCCAGGCCTCGCGCAGTGCCTTGCGCTGCGCCAGGCGCTTGGTGACGAAGGTGGCGACGAGGAAGCCCAGGCAGAGCAGCACGAGCATCTCGTACTGGAAGTCGGACGGCAGCAGGTCGAACGCCTTGGCCGGCGCCATGCGCACGTAGAACAGGTCCAGGCCGTGCGCGAACACGAGCGTCGTCGACTCGAGCTCGGCCGGCGCGCTCGCGATCTCCTTGAGGTTCGCCACCGTCTCGTTGCTCGTCGCCATCGCCTGCGGACGGTTGTACACGGGCACCAGCGGCGTGTACATCATGAGCCCCTCCCTGTTCACATCAGGCCACAACACCACAAGGTCAGCATCACGGCATCAGTGGACGCCAATGAGCCATCAAGACGAACGTACGCCTGCTCCTCGGGCGTGGGCTGCTTCTCCGGCTGGCGCGGGTCGATGAAGTTGCGTCCGAGCTTGAAGATCTGGCCGTTCTCCATACCCACGAGGATGAACTGCGGTGTGATGCCGTGCGACGTCACCGTGACACCAAGCGACTGCGACCGCCACAACGCCCAAGTCAGTCAGTCCTATACGACGTCGATAGCCAAAGGAGGAGGAGGGACGCACCGTGATTTTGGCCGGGTAGATGAAGCTCTTCTGGAGCAGGAACGGCGCCTTGGCGTCGAACGACGAGCGCGAGTCGGTCCAGATCGGACGCTTCCACGGGTTGAGCGAGTGCGAGCCGACGGCGCCGTCGAACAGCGACAGCGACACGAGCTCCGTGCGCTTCTCCTTCGTGTTCCAGTACGAGTACACCGCCCAGTTCTCGCTCTGCCAAGTCGTCCATAACAGCGACGTTAGCACCACAAACGAGACCATCAAACCACCAGTCAACAGACCAATGCCGTACCTGAACCATGCTGACCGGACCAGCAGCGTGTTCGTGACGCGCGCGGTGGATGGCGCGGCCAGAGACCGAATCGATCAGGTTGACAGAGAGCACGCCCTCCGCCGGGTCGGTCGAGAGCGTCGCGACGCCGAACAGGTTCGGGTTCAGGTACTTGAGCAGCAGCGAGTCGTCGCCCGTCACCGTGACCGAAGAGTCCACCATCGTGTACTCCTTGTGCTGCGACTTGGCGACCACCGACTGGTCCTTGGGCAGCACGACCGACCACACCTGCTGCGCGCGGAACCCGCCGTTGTTGGCCTTGATGACGTATCCGTTGAGCGAGTGTGATGCCTTGTCATAGCGGTAGAAGAAGAAGTTCGTCAGCTCCGGGTGCGCGAAGCCCGCCGTCTCGGCAGGGAAGAGCGACACGTCGAGCGACTTGGCGGCCACAACCGCGACGGCGCGCCGCGTGCTCGGCTCCTCGTCGATCAGGTGCTTCCGCTTGGGCAGCAGGATGATCCACGACTGCTCGTCCTCGTCGCCGGCTCCAGCCTGGATCGACTCGACAAGCCGGCCATCGTCACCGTCCAGCCACACGAGCTCGGACGTGTTGGACACCAGCAGCAGCTCGGCGCCAGCGCCAAGCGCAGGCTGGTCACGCGTCACGAACAGGCGGTATTGCGGGCCGACGAAGACCGACCAGGCCACCGTGCTCGCCTCCGCGCGGATCGCGAACAGCTTGCCGCTCTCCGTCAGCGCGATGATGTACTTGGAGAAGCCAAAGAGGTGCGAGTTGCGCGGCTCGGCACGCGCACGGCCCTCGACAGCCTCGCTACTGTCCTCAAACAGCGCCATAGCGTCGCTGAAGAGGTTCTCCAGGCGCTTGAGCTCCAGCTGCACCTCCTCAGCGAACGACGGGATGCCCTTGGACGCCTGCTTCTCAATGTCCGTCTCGGCGGGCGTCACCCAGCGCACCTGCTTGATGTTCGCCAGCGCTTCCTCGCGCACCCAGAGCACATTGCGGGCCGCGAGCGCCGCGTCCGACGCCTCCGCGTCCTCGTTCGTCGTCATCACCAGCGCGTCGTCCTTCATGACGAGCACCGCGCGGCAGCGTGGAGCTCCCGTCATCTCCTTCTTGCGCATCGGACAGCCGATGAACGCCGAGGCGACGTCTCCGCCATGAGCAACGACGTCGAGCTCGGCGTCCCACGAGAACTGGTCCTGCTGGCCGTCCGCAAGCGGAAACGACGTGACCTGCACCTGCTTGGCACCAGCCACGGCCGCCGCGTGGAAGAGCGTCACATCATCTGTGAGCGACTCGACCAGCGCGCCGCCGCTCGGGACGACGTGGAGCGCGCGGGTAACCAGCGACGGCGACACCTTGATGACCACGCGCTTGCCCGACGAGAGCTCGGCAACTAGAGCGCTGGTGATGCTCGCGTCGATCGACACAAAGGTCTCCGCAGCGTCCACCGGCAGCGCGTCCATCTCAACGGAGCTAGCGAGGCCGTCCTTCTCGGCGGACGCCAGCGTCAGCGACAGCTTGGAAGCGGACGCGACGAACACAATGCCGCCCTCGCCGGCCGTGAGCAGCACCGAGTCGCTCGGGACGCCGGTCGCGGGGGAAACGTTGCCGTTCGCGACTGAGATCTTGACCACTTGAGAGCCCGAGAGGAGCACCAGCGACGTGCCGTCCGATGTCAGCTGCGCGCTAAGCGACGCGCCGGACGCGTAGAAGCCCGACGGCAGCGCCGCGCGCCACAGCAGACGCCCGTCCTTGACGTTCACGAGCGCCGCGCCCGCCGACGACACGACGGCCACGCGGTCGTCCGCGACGGGAAGCAACGCACCAAAGGCCTCGGCGCGCGCACCAGCGTACGCCTCGTTGTCCCAGAGCAGCCCACCGTCCGCCGCGTCCCACAGGCGCAGCGTCTTGCCCGTACCCGAGGCCGAGAGCAGCCCATAGTTGGTCAGCTGCACGGCGTCAATGTCGTCGCCTGTCGTGATCAACCAGTCAAGGCGTTAGAGATCCGTCCTTCATTGCCGAGAAAGTACGCCTCCAAAGGAAATGACGCGTGCGCACCCGCGGGGAAGACGTGACGCCACTTGACGGCGCCCGACTTGGCGTCCAGGCGCGCCAAAGCACGCGAGCGGCCGTCCGAGGCCACGTACAGCGCGCGCGTCGTGCCGCGCGTGGCGCTCGCCTGTCCGCGCGTGACGGCTCCTCCGAAGGCGACGGCGGCCGCGCGGCCCAGGTTCTCGACGCGCCAGTCGAACTCGCCCGCCTGGTCCTCGTAGATGGCGCGCGTCACGCCCAGGCAGAGCGCCAGCACGCTCAGCAGCGTCCGCAGGCGCAGCCCCATGTCCGCTTACTCCTCCAGTCGCTTCGCCTGCTTTGATGCGGAATATCCGACTGGAAAAGGGGGGCCGCGTCATTCGTCAAGCAACTTTACTTGCTACGACTTTAGAATGGCGTGGTATAATTGGCTGGAAATTCCGACACAAAATGCGGATTTATGACGAATAGGAAGAGGCTTGAACCTGTCTGAGGTGTCAATTGTGTGCACGTCGGTGATGCGGGGCAACCTCTGCATGTGCCGAAGTCGCCTGCCTGCTGCCAGACCTCAGCGGCCGCCTACGAGGCCAATCACAGCCTAGCCGGTGTGCAGGACGCTGGCGTCCAAGCGTCGCGACAATTGAGACTGAGAAGTTGAGCATTTTTTGGTGCCTCCTCTATCTCGCTTGAAATTGCGCGAAGGCAGCTCGGAGAGTGCGTCAACGGTAGCATTCCTTGGTCGAAGAATAGCCGAGCGGGAGGCCAAGATGCCACCGACGGGCCGCAGGGACGACCACGGACGAGACTTCGATACAGATTCTGGCAGCAACAACCTGCTGCCACAGCAGCTTGAACGACCATCACTCCGATCTTATTCACGGTACTTCAGCCCTGATGTGCAAATCTGGGGGCGACAGCGGGAAATCAGTCGTCGATCCCAAGAAGAAGAAGGAAGGCCGAGAAAGGCGGCCGGACTCCCTGCTAACGCGCGCGGCTTCACGAGACCAACGGAACCGCGGGCGACGGCGGAAGGACCGAGGGCGAGGGCGAGCGCTTCCTGTGGTGCAAACGGCCGGCTTCCGGGCTCCAGACGCACTTCAACCGCCCTTCCTCTTCCTGCCGACTGATAAATGGCGCCGACGCGCGTCGAGACCGCGGTGGGAGGCAGCGTGAGCGAAGGAACAGATGGAGGAGGCGCAGTGGCCAGCGGATGGGGACTCGAGTGCGTCAAGTGCAAGAGCAGAGTCGCGCGGCACTCGCACCTAACGTTCCTGCGTGAAAACGACCGCGTCGTGTACCTGGTGCTGACCAAGGCGCTGTTCGAGGACGAGCAGGCGCTGGCTCCCCCAGACGAGGAGCGCGACGCCTGGAGTGTGCGAAGCGTCGACGGGGAGGCGAGCGTCACCAAGGTGCGCACGACGAGCGCCAAGAAGCGCGCGCGGTTCCCGTTCGAGCTGCGCTGCGCCTTCTGCGAGGCCGACATTGGCTCCGTCGGGTTCGTGGGCGACTTGAACGAGTCCATGATGGCGCTGAGCGCCAAGAACTGCACGTTCGTGCTCGACAAGGCGGCCCAACGTTTCAACTACGACGCCTGGACGGGACCACGAGCACGCAAGTGGACCACGACGCTGAAGGAGCTCGAGGAGGCCAAGCTGCCAATGACGCTCTGTACGCTACAGGAGTACATCGACAGCGCGTCGGGGACGAACGGGACTCAAGGAGCAGCAGCTGAGACGGCCAAGGTGGAGGTGGATGCGCTGGTGTTCCCGACCGAAAAGTCGATTCGCGCGGGCTTCAGCGCGGCGGCCAAGATGACGACGCTACGGATGTACCAGGTGGAGCTGACGCTGTCGGCATTGCTGGAGAACACCATCGTGTACTTGCCGACAGGTGTGTGCCACTGCCGATGACCTCAGGGTTCCATCTACCGTTATCTAACATGCTGATGTGTGCTTGGGCAGGCTGCGGCAAGACACTCATCGCGATCAAGGTGCTTGAAGAGATGAAGAATCTCAACCCTGGGCGACGCGTGGTGCTGTTCGTGCCGACCGGGCCGCTGGTGTCCCAGCAGGCAGCGTATATCCGCCGCGAGTCGAGTCTGGAGGTGATGGAGCTGTCGGGCCAGCATGGAGCAACGGCGACGACCATCCCGAGGCTGAACGAGGGCGACAAGGCCATCGATGCGCTCGTGGCCACTCCCCAGTACTTCCTGAACATGATCTACAGCAACCGGACCTCAATCACCGACTACAGCGCCATGGTGTTCGATGAAGCGCATCACGCCACGGGAAAGCACCCGTACCGCGAGATCCTGGAGAAGCTCGCTGCTGTCGACTTCACCATTCGTCCGCGGGTCCTCGGGCTGACTGCGTCGCCGTTCGGTGAGTCCTCTCGTGACATGGCCGGCCAATTGGCGCTGAAGAAGCTGACCGAGTCGTTCAACTGCGTGCTGAACGCCCCGACGATCTTCACGGACGAGCTGGAACAGAGCTTCATTCCGAAGGAAGCCAAGTGGGTTCTCGTTCAGGAGACACAGCATGAAACGATGCTGCGGTCCGCGATCAAGAAGTACATCGACGCGTTCTTCTCGGACGTGTCAAGACTCTCTGACGGCAACGTGGTGCCCTTCGGGACGAACTACGACTCGGATGACACGGAGCTGTCGCAGTTCCTGGCAAAGCTGCGCGTCTCGCAGCGCAATGCTCGACCCAGCAAGAAGAAGGAGGAGACAGCGGACGAGACGCCTGATCACCAGCCGAAGGGTGTCGCGGACAAGGCGGCCGAGACGCCTGGTCAGCAGGCGAAGGGTGTCGCGGACAAGGCGGCTGAGACGCCTGGCCAGCAGCCGAAAGGTGTCGCAGACAAGACCGACTTGGAGCTGCTCTTGGAGCACATCCGCAAGATCGCGTCTTCGTTCTACGACCTGAGTCTGTACGGGCCGTCATGTGTCGCCAGGTCGCTGTCCGACATCTTTCGCGATCTCGCCGGGAAGACTGTGCCAGGCTCCAAGAAGCAGCGCAAGTTCGACCTGGTCAATGCCAAGTACGAGCGGGTGCTCCAGCCAGTGCTGGACAACTTCCCACACGAGGAGTTCGACGGCGCCGACATCGCGACGCGGGTCCATCTCGTCGCTGACTGCATCCGGAGCGCCAAGTTCACGCACGAGTCACGCGCGATCGTGTTTGTGCGCCGCCGTCGCACTGCCATCCTGCTTGCCAAAGCAATGGAGGGCATCGAAGAGCTCCGCGAGCTCAACCCGACGCGATTCGTCGGACACAACTCGTACGAAGGGATGAGCTGGGAGGAGGAGCAGAAGCCGACGCTCGAACGGTTCCGCCAGGGCCGAATTCGTCTCCTGGTGGCGACCAACGTGCTGGAAGAGGGCTTGGACGTGCCCGAGTGCTCGCTCGTGGTCCAGTTCGACGGCATCATCGGCGTCACGAGTCTGATTCAAAGCCGCGGACGAGCGCGTCAGCGCCACAGCGACTTCGTCATCCTATGCTCGCCAGCCGGGAAGGAGCACAGCGAGCAGCTCGTCGAGCGCGAGAAGCGCCTCATTCTAACGGCGAGACTCGTGGCGCAGTCGCTGCCTTCTAAGGCGATTGTGGAGCGCTTGATGCACACGGAAGACGGTGTTGTCACGCAAGACGACGACTCCGAAGGCTCGGTGGACCAGAAAACTCAGGCGGGAACTTCGCCTTTCGTGGTGACGGAGGAGCCGAGTGGCGTCACCTACAGCGTGGTGATCGGTGGCGCATCCGCAAGCGACAAGTCCAAGAACAACAGGCCCGAGCACGCATTCAGGTGCCGCCTGGAGACCGTCGCCGAGTTTGCGCACGTCGTCATTGTCGACCAAGCCGTCGGTCTGTGCACCTTCAAGGCGCTGCCTGAGAAGGACGTCTTCCAGTCGTACAGCCAACTGTGTGACAGCGTCGCCTTCGGACTGTCGAGAGCAAGAAGCGGCGAGACGGAGCCACCGTTCTGGATGCGGTTCGAGAGCATGGACAAGTATGCTGCCAGCCAGTCGTGCGTCATTACGGACGTCACGCTGCGGCGTGGGCTGTTCACTCCCCGTGGGGCCTTCGTTCAGTTGAGTCGGTACCCCAACGCGGGTGTGCTCGAGGTCGGGTCTCGCGTCGTGGTCGTTGCGTTCCCGACGACTCGTGAGCGTGTCGAGTTCGACTTGCGCGCGCTCAGCGACGTAATTGTGCGCTTCAACTGGGAACACAAGTCGACGGTGGACGTCCACCTGTCGTGCGCGCTGCCGCCGCTCTTCTTCACGCGGAACGAGCGCGAGTGCGTCAACTGCCAGTTCCGGTCGCTGCAGTACGTGATCAGCATCCCGAAACTGGAGCCAAACTTGGAGTCTCTGTGGCTTCTGCGCGCGCATTTGGTCAAGTACGGCGTCCAAGTGCACGACACGTGGGTTCCCGAGACCAGTTTCCCTGCTGACGACGCCACTCAGGCGCCATTCGAGCGCCTGCTGGAGTTCCCCGTTGCCTACGGACTGCAGTGCTTCCTGTCGGGACACAGCTACTTCCTGGATGGCACACTGCCGCCTCAGTTCTTCGACACCCTCGACGGCCTGACGCCCGAGATCCAGGCGGAAGCGCTGGTTGCGTTCCGCCCCACCCCCGAGCTCGGAAGTGTGGTCGACCAGTTCGAAGTCTTTGTCAAGAGAGAGGCTCCAGTGCTCGAGTCTCTGGTCGCCAGCGCGTCCCTCAAGAACGTCTCGGTCGTGTACAAGACGATCGTGACCCCGACGCGCATCGTCTTCTGCCCGCCGGAGCCTGCGCCAAACAACCGCGTGTTCCGTCACTTTGGCGCCGAGAACTTCATGTACGTATACTTCCGCGACGAGAACATGGAGCGACTCGACTACACGGACGTCAAGCTGCTCGAGCGCATCCGCAAGGTGATGCTGAACGGCATCATGGTCAACAACTCGCGCGGAGACCTGCAGAGCCGCTCCCGTGGCCTACTGTTCCGGTTCCTGGGCTGTTCACTCAGCCAGGTGCGCAACAGCAGCGCAGTGTTCACGCTGCTCGAGCCGCATGGTGTCCGGGAGTGGGTGGGCGACTTCTCGCGCATCAAATCCCCCGCCAAGTACCTCAAGCGATTGGGTCAGGCCTTCTCTGCGACGCGAGAGGCCTTCGTGCTCGACAAGAGCGTGCTTGATCACCCGGAAGACGATATTGCCAACGAGCAGTACGACTTCACGGACGGATGCGGAGAGATCTCTGCTGACGGAGCCGAAGCGGTCGTGAAGGCTCTCAAGCTGTCGTACCTGCCGTCTGCCTTCCAGATCCGCGTGGGTGGTGCCAAGGGAGTCGTCGTCGTGTCGGATCGGGTGAACAACGACGAGTCGAAGGGCAGTCCTGAGCGCAGCGTGATCCTCCGAAAGAGCATGTCCAAGTTCACGTCGAACCACAGGATGCTAGAGGTGGTGGCGTACTCTGTTCGCTCGGAAGCATTCCTGACTCGACAGAGCATCCAGATCTTGAGCGACTTGGGAGTCGAGGAGAGCGTCTTCCTCGAGATGCAAGAGGACTACCTCGACGAGTTGCGCTCGCTGTTAGCATCGGATGCCACGGCGTACTTCCAGCTCAAGGCTGCTCTGCCACCGACGACAGTGTGGTGGATTGAGATCCTCGTTCGGCAGCTAGGGGTCAAGATCCTACTGGACGAGTTCCTCTTCTCGATGGTGCGGACCATCTACAACTACCGGATGACCAACACGCTGCTTCGAGCGCGTATCCCAGTCGCCAAGGGCCGGACGATGATGGGAGTCGCTGACTTCACCGGGACGCTCAAGTACGGCGAGGTATTTGTCCAGTACTCGGACTTGGATGAGACGACGCACGTGGAGAAGCACATCATGCTGGACGACATGGACGTCCTCGTTCACCGCAGTCCGTGTCATCACCCAGGCGACGTCCGCGTTCTTCGATGCCGATCCGACGTCCCAGAGGAGATGAAGCGTCTGCGAGATTGCATCGTGTTCCCATGCGAAGGCCCTCGTCCCCATCCTGACGAATGCACCGGCGGCGACTTGGACGGCGACGTGTTCGTCGTCATCTGGGACGAGCGGCTGATCCCCGCGAACGTCCAGGAGCCGATGGAGTTCGACGCGTCGCCTCCGGAACAGAACGACCGCTACCAGTCGACGGACGACGCCTGCCTGATCGACTTCTACATTAACTCGATCCGCGACGACATTTTGGGCATCGCGTCGAACGCGCACCTTGCACTGTGTGACAAGGCGGACGACGGAAGCTTCGACGAGAAGGCCAAGCTCCTGGCGCGCATCTGCTCCAAACAAGTCGACAGTCTCCGCGCCGAGACGGACCTGGAGATCGTGCGCAAGTACATGCCGAAGGAGTACCCGGACTTCATGCAGAGCCGAGACCGACCGTCGTACCCGTCCTCCGGAGTACTCGGCAAGATGTTCCGCAGATGCACTGCGCTCATGGACGCGTCGTCGTCGGACAACGCTCGCCACCACATGAGGCCCGTCGGGTTCCTGCACATGGACGACGAGTTCCTGATCAACGGGTATCAGAAGTACCTACCAGGCGCGGAAGTCGTGTATCGGCAGTACAAGCTGCGTCTCCTTGCGCTGCTCAACATGTCCGGCGCGTCGACTGAAGCAGAGCTGCTGACGGGTATGATCGTGGAGCCGCCGAGCATCCATAAGGCCAACTACTTCCGGTTCGGCGAGCAGTGCAAGGACGCCTTCTTCCGGCTCCAAGACACGTTCACCGCGCAGTTCGAGGAGGAATACAGCGCGCTGCCAGAGACCGAGTACGGCAAGATCGCCGCGGCCTGGTACTTCGTGGCGTACAACGACATTGACGCGGCCACGGACAGCGAAGGGGGCGAGAGCCACAAGGGCGGCAGTCGCGGCCGCTTCCTCAGCTTCCCGTTCATCCTGATCAAGTACCTCGTCAAGAACAAGGCGAGAGCCATCCGGGACCCCGAGTCGAGGATCTGGACGCCGATCCGCCGGAACAACTTCCGGGAAACGGCTCCGAAGCTCCAGCTCTCTCTTCTCGCCGAGATCGTCTCCAACACGGAGGAGCTGCTCTCGGGTCTATTCGACCGGCTTGTCGCTGTCAGCAGCTTGCGGTCAGCGATGCCTCCGCATCTGACCAAGAAGAACCTGGACCTGATCCTCTTCGGATCGTCGGCGCTGCTGACGTTCGAGAAGCAGTCGGACCTGGACGTGTTAGTCCTGAGCTCGGCGCACCAAGGGAAGCGCGGGACACTCGCGGTCATCGCCGAGCACCTGATCAAGACGGCGAGAGCCAACAATGCCGGCCACGACGTGGACCTCAAGGAGAACATCCGCGTTCCGCTGCTGTCGTTCTCGTCCGACAGGTGGTCAGTCGAGATGTGCCAGCTCTCGAACGGACCGCTCAAGACGCGGTTGTTCCGCGCCTACATCGCCAAGTACCCGTTCTTCTGGCCCTGTCTGTTCTTCCTCGTGCGCTGGAGCAAGTGCGTCGGGATCGTTCGACGGCGTGGAGGCGGCGGCAACAACCTGTTCGCACCTATCGGCATGACGTGGCTCTTCCTGACCTTCTGCATCGACCACAAGTACGTCGAGCCAATCCACATTGGCGAGATCACGCTCCCGCAGATCGTCGACAACTACTCGATCGACTCGGAGATCAACTTCTGGACGACGCTGCTCACCGGTCTTGTGTCAGGAACCAGTAAGAGCGAAGCGATCGAGTCCGAGGTGCTCGCAGCGGACGTTCTCCTGTCCTTCATGTCGTTCTTCGGCAAGCTATCGACGTCGACGTCGGCGTACGCCTTCTCGGACCCGTTCGACGTCGAGAACGACACGCAGCTGGACACGGACGGGATCACGTGCTTCCGCGCCGAGTGCTACCGCGCGTTCCACGAGCTCGTCATCTCCAAGGGCGACGTACACCGCCTGCTGACGGACCGCGCCGACCAAGTGAGCGTCGTGACGCTCAGCCGAGCGCTCAGTCGCCGGCTGCACAAGGCCAAGGACTTCTTCTCGCGCAAGATCTTAATGGACGCCAAGGCCGAGAGCAGCGCGCAGCTCGTCATCAAGTTCCACTCGAACACGCTGCGCTCCGACCTGTACGTTGCCGAGATCCGCGGCGATGGGATGGCTGTCCAGCGCGTCGAGGAGCGGATCCGAGCGTACGAGCAGGAGCTGGGAGCGCCAATGTCCCGCGCGTCCAAGGGCGACTTCCACCGCGAAGGCGCCAGCATGTTGCTGTTTGAAGGTGCGCTGTCACAGCACGAGACAATCGGCTTTCAGGACTACTTCGGCCGGCACCACGTCGAGCACAACAACATGCGGCTGCACCAAGCGCACCTCATCTGCTTCATGAACGGCCAGGAGTGGTACGACCACGCGGCGCTGACGTTTAGCGCCAAGTTCGTCGAGCAAATGGTCAAGCTGTCGAGGTACGAGCACCTGACCCCGAGCGCGGCGACGGCCAAGGCGTTCATCCGATTCGGGCATCACTACTTGATCCACTTGCCGCGGTCGTTCGATGAGGAGACGATCGTCCGCGCGACCATCAAGAGGCTCGAGGACGAGTTCGAGCGCGGCCGCACTGCCCGCGAGCTGTTCGAGTCGGTCATGATCGCCAAGCGCAAGGAGCGCGAGGCGGAAGAAGACGAGCAGGAAGAGGTCAAGGAGGACGACGAAGACGGCGAGATGGAGCACAACCAGCGTGCCGACGGCGGATGGGACGATGATGAAGGCGACGTCGGGGGTGACGACGACTGCGACGGCGACTATGATAAGGTCGATGGGGACTACGATGATGTCTACGGTGATGTCTACGGCGGCGTGAGCGACGACGAGGAGCCGAAGGGGAGGGGGAGACGCCCACGGAGACGACTGTCATCGGACCTGACCCTCCGCAGCGCCGACTCACTCGCTGCCTCGGACAAGGGCGTGACGCACTCGTTCTTCACCATGGTGGACCCGGTCCACGAGCGCTGGACCAAGACGTACGCGCTCGAGAAGCTCGGCATGACATTTATACGGTCGTCGGAGAACTACCAGGTGTCGGTGATCCACGAGTCGTTCGACTACAACGTGCGGCTGTCGGCGGATCTGCAGATGGAGAAGGTGACGACGCGGCCCTCGCGCTGGTTCAGCGCGACCGTCAAGATGCACCAGGAACTCGACGAGGAGAGTGAGACGATGGACGCCACGCCCGACATGCGCTTCTACGTGACGCTAGCGGAGGAGATCCCGGTCACGCACGCGCTCAACAAGCTGCTGGAGCGTTGCTGCCGCGATACGCTCGACGGCCGCGGCGTCGTCGACTTTATCGACCAAGAGCGCAGCAACCTGCGCATGAGCGAGGCCATGCAGCGCGCGCGGTTCACGCCGGCTGCGATCCCGACCGTGCGCCACATCCAAAGCGAGACGTATCGGTGCCCATCAGACGGCGAGGGCGAGTTGCAGTTCACCGTCATGAACGTGCGCGAGTTCGGCATCCCGAGCCGAGACGCCGGCGCAGGGTACCTGACGGTGCGCGAGCACTCGGAGGTCGAGTTCCTCATGCCGCCGCTGACGCCCGAGCGCCGGTTGCGACCCGAGTTCGCGCGCGAGTTCTTGGCCACTGGTCTACGCTTCGTCGACTTCCTGCGCACGCGCCAAAGCGGCATGATGCGCGACGATGAGTGACGAGTGACGTATCTCCAGCATTGCCGGCGTGTGGTTAAGGCCAGGTATGTGAGTGTTGAAATGTGTGCATTGGATTGAGAATGGTGTGGTCCTGAATGAAATGGACGCTTAACCGAGTGATTCACTGGGTCGCCATGTTCATCACGTAGCTCGGGGGACTTGATGACGATCTCGGCATCCGCATGCTGCGCCAGCGTCTGGGGAAGGCTGACGCAACATACAGCGCCGACAATGGGAACCCGACGTGGCTGGCGTTCAGGTCTCCCTCCTGGATGACCAGTCGCGCGGCCTCATCGCTAACTGCGGGTTGCGCTGCATCAAGATGAAGCTCCGTCGGTCGCTGGCGGGTAGATGCGGATGCCGATAGCGACCTGGACGTTCGTGGTCTGCCCATCCAGCGCAGCAGCTTGTCCACCACGAGCTTTCACTGCCAGTTCTGGTAGGAAAACTCGACGATCAGCGTCGGGAACGCGTCCCGAGGCAACTCGTCGGACATCAACGACATGCTGGGCTCTTGGACGCGGTCGCCGACGTTGTACGTGGGGCTCGCCATCGCGATCAGCGAGTCAATGAGCTCGATGTCGCCCCGGATGAGCTGAATCTGCTTCACGATGCTCCTGTAGACTGTGCCTGCCGTTCGCTGCTGCACTCGACTCCCGAACGAGTACACGACAACGCGTCCCCGCCCCTCCATGTCCGGAAAAGACTCGTACTCCCAGCGCTGGAGCATCGCGTCGTGCTTGTCCAGCCATGACTCAAAACCCTCGCGAGCAATGTTGGCGAACACGACCACGGGCTCGCATTCGGGTCCGTCTTCACCTTCGTAGTCGCTCTCAAGCGCATTGCCGGTCGTGCACCGCTATCCTCTCTGTCAGCTGCCATTGGACGCTGCCCAGGTCTACGTGGACGCGCTTCTGCCTCGCCATGGCTGTCAGTCTGTGGCTTGCTGGTTGATGGAGAGCTTTGGTTGTGGCTCTCGACACCATTGGCTTGACGCCAATGCTCGGAAAGGTCCGCGACTGATTGATCTCCGCAATGACAACGAGGATTGACTGCTCTGCGAACATCTCCGACGCACAAGGCAGGCAGTCTGAGAGCCTCAATCACGATGCCAAGGCTGCGGTCGTAGAGGAGACCGCGGTGAAGAAGTAGCAGAAGCGCCTCCATTCCATCCTGAAGCGTGTGCGCTACACGTTACGACTCGGAGGAGGCCGAGGCGCTAGACTCGCGCACCGTCGAGGTATATGCCAGGCACGACCCGCCGCGCAAACCAGCTTGTATTGCTGGCCAACCGTGCGCTACGTTATGGAGAAGCCGGCTGCCCTGCCGTCGCCCATATCCAATGTGAGGTGGCAGAAGGCTACACCGGATACTAGTTCCCCGTTTAGCTGTCAGTCCCGAGCCACTGCGATCATCCTGCAGCCGTCAGCGACTCGTTGGGTTAGCCACGGAAGGACCTGCTTCGCCTCCAAGCTGTCTGTAGTAATGCAGCTCTATCGTAAATTTACTCTTGACTCTCGGATGCTTGTCATGGATACTGACTGCCTTCACTTGGTTAGTAGAAACAACTGGCGAGTGACTCAGACACAACAACGAAGATAAAGCACGAGCAAGACCAGGGACGAGCGCTGAGGTCGCAGCTAGCGATCGTGCTGCAGCTGGTCGACAAGCAGCGCGAGCATTCAGTCCACACTGGCAAGCAAAGTGTGCAGTTGACTCGCTGATCTCTGTACCACCTCCAGCTCAGCGGCAGGCTGTTCTATGGGATTGACATTGGCATAGCCGACCCGGTCGGACCTTCGCCATACTGAACTGCACCACGCTGGACGACAAGTCCATCGGATAAAGCGTATGGCACGGTCTGGCACACTACTCGTCTCGGTTTTGCGCTCGACCACACGTGCTGACGTCCAACTCGACCACTCTGACGGCCACCGAAATCACGGATGATTGTTGCCGACGACACGGGATCAGTTCGGAAGCCAGAGTTGAGCGGCTGAAACTCATGTATGACTGTCAACTGCACCATGTGAGTACTATGTTCTGCTGACTGAGGTAGCCCTGATTCCCTCTTTGCTTTGGCTTGCACACTGTCGACTGCAGCGCCGCCCCGTCCGCTCCTACTCATCGAGTCTCACTCCGCAATCCCCGCCGTACCTCTCAGCCAGGTCTTCGCTGACGTTACCAGCGCCTCCTCCACCATGAAGCTCGCCTATGTCGCTGTCGCCGTCGCCAGCGCTGCCGCCACTACGGTCGCTGCGGTGGACTGCTCGTACACTCAGCAGGCGACCGCCTTCGTTCTCCTGGCGGGCCTTCTCTCGTTGGACGAGCTCGGCCAATGCATGGACGCCGCTGGCACCAACTTCCTCTTCATGACGTCGCTGCCAACGGACGAGCAGTACGCCGACATGTGTCAGTCGACCTATTGCTACAGTCTCATCGACGACATCATCTCGCTGGGACTCGAGGACTGCGTCTTCACAATCCCGACCAGCGGCTTGCAGGTCAACGCGTACGAACTCGCCCACGGGTTCGAGGCCAAGTGCGAAGCGACCCTCAACCCACCTACCGACCCTCCCATCACTGACGCTCCCGTCACCGACGCTCCAGTCACCGACGCTCCAGTCACCGACGCTCCAGTTACTGATGCTCCAGTTACTGATGCTCCAGTCACCGACGCTCCAGTCACCGATCCTCCCGTCACCGACGCTCCAGTTACTGACGCTCCAGTCACCGACGCTCCAGCCACGGACGCGCCAGTCACCGACACTCCAGTCACGGACGCGCCAGTCACCGAGGATCCCATCACTGAAGACCCCAACACTGAAGACCCCATCACTGAGGACCCTCTCACCGAGGACCCCGCCACCGAGGATCCCACCACCGTGGAGCCTCAGACTCCGGAGCCAGCAACGGACGTCCCTGTCACCGAGGAGCCTGCCACCGACTCGCCGACGACTGACCCTCCCGCCGTGACGACTTCTGCTCCAATCTGCGGGTGGTAGGTGGCCGGACAGCCCGAGTTGTGGGTGGGTGGCATGCTGCAAGGTCCAGCGGGGTTTGAATGACACTCAGTACGATCTCACATGGGTTGATGTGATATGGCTGAAGAATTCGCTTCGTTGCAGCAACTTTACTTGAGTCGTCCAGTCTCAGCATCAAATTCAAATCGACGAACAGAACCAGACGTTCCTTCTGCACGAGCGGGGCTCGATGGCCTTCTACCTCAGGCGATTGGAAGCCGCGTGCGCGTCGCTCGACGGCCGCACACTGAGCTCGCAGGTCTGGCTGCGTGCGGTGATCCGCTTCAAGGTGCTCCTGGTGGTTGTGGCCAATCTGAGGCATCAAGAAGGCGCCGTAGCTGACTTCCAGACTGCGGTGTCAATCCTGACAGCCGAAGTCAAGTCGCGGCGCCGAGATGACTTCCCGGCCTGGTGGATCACGTCGAACCACCGGGACATGGAGCAGTGTTACCGGGCTCACATGCGCATCGATGGTCTCTACAAAGCCCTTGGGGTGGAGGAGGTGGCGGACCTAGCGAACTGGCGCGACAGGTTTCGAGACGACCGACTGGAGCATGAGCTTTTCCTGGGGGAGAGACTGGAGCTGACGACGGACGAGATATTATTCGACGACATCCTCTTCTCTTCCAGTCGTCCACAACTCCTTGCAGTGTTGGCGACGCAGCCTGAAGCGTGGCCTTCACGTCTCTCCAAGGGCAGTCATGCTGGGGACCCGATAGAGCTGGAGGTGTCAGCGAAGGTTGCTCGACTGATGGAGTCTACAGCTGCTCGCATCTCCACATACGCTAAAGCACACGAGAACTCAAAGAAAATCACGTCGGCACTGGAGGAGATCTTCAACGAAGCCAAACTGCGGTCCGACTTGGGCAAGATCAGCGATCGATGTAAGGTGGTGCCGGATGGGTTGCAGTTATGTCTGCACGCGATCGAGCGGTTCGACGCATTAATGGAGGTGCTGAGCGATGCAGATGTGCTAAAGCGCGCACTCGTGGCCGACGCTTTCACGTCGGCGGTGAACGAGTTCCAGCTCGCTGCGGCTGCAGAACTACTTCGGCTGCTTGCTCTACTGGGTCGCGACGTGCCAGCGACTTGTCGCTCAGGTTGTTCACACACACAGACGCGTGGATGACATCTACGCCGAGCTGGGGATTGAGGAGGATGCCGAGCTGGCGCAGTGGCACGGTAACCTGGCCGGAGACCGAGAGGAGCAGGTGAACTGGCTGGAGAACAAACTGAAGAGCACGCCGGCTAGAATGATCTTTGAGGGGGCACGGAGTCCTGTGAAGCTCAAGGAGTCGCTTGCGATGCTGGCCAGCCAGTTGTTGGTGTGGCCGGTCGTCGGTCCGGACGTTGAAAGCGAGGCCATGTCGGACGAGCTGAAGCTGTCACGGAAGCAGGCTGAGCTGATGAAGGCGACGCTGGACATCGTCAGCGGGTACACCCGGCGTCCGGATGCGTTCGAGTGGTTTGTGGCGAGGGGTGACGTTGCATTCGACAAGAAGGACCGCAAGGAGAGTCCGTCCGGCAGTATGTTCGAGGGCACATGGGTCGACGTCAAGACTGGCGAGCGTCACAAAGCAGCTATCAAGTTGCTGGACGACGCCTTGGTTGCCGAAGAGGACAGTCACTTGTTCTCGCGGGAGATTTCATCCTGGTACAAGCTCGAGGACGAGCACATCATCAAGATGCTCGGCGCCAACCACTGGTCGGAACCCATGTTCTTCGTCTCGGAGCTGGCGGCCGACGGGAACTTCGTCGAGTTCTTTCGTCTAGAGGAGAACCGAGCGCTGCTGTGGCACTTCTTCATCCAAGCCGCAATGGGACTTCAATACCTCCACGAAAAGAAGATAGGGCACGGCGGGCTCTCATGCACCAACATCCTCCTGACTCGACCGGAGGGCGGCGACGACTCGCAGCTGGTCGTCAAGCTCTCAGACATCGGCATGGCCCGCGTTCGGATCGCGTCTGACTGTGTTAGTGATGCCGACAAGTCAAGGATGATACGGTACGAATCGCCCGAGCGCTTTGGAGATGCGACTCGCGTGGACTTCAGGCTCGCCGACACGTACTCGCTCGGCTTGTGTATCATCGAGGCCGTGACGGGGCAGCCGCCGTTCGGCGTGCTAGGAGACGAGGAAGTGGTCGACGCCAAGTTGAATGGGGAGCCCATCGAGCGACCTGAGGAGGGATTCACGGACGCCGAGTGGGAACTTGTCGCGAGAATGGCCGACAACAACCCAGCGAACCGCCCGAGTCTCGAGGAGGTAATCGGGACGATGAGGGAGCTCGACACAGCGCGCCGTCAACTTGCACCCGCCACAGCCGCTTAAGCGGCTTCATGCAGCAGCAGTCGACAAGCTGAAGGCGCGACAAATGTTAGCTATTTCAACATGAGTATTTGCCACCAGCGCCGCGTCTCAATGTGAGAACACCAGTCCGTTGAGCGGTTGAGCAGTTGGATCGACGCAGATCGCCTTCAGGGGCTAAGCAGCATGCGCTACCGACTGCGTTCAAGTCGACGTCTACTTCGTGAGCAGTTAGACCGGTCTATCACGAATGAGCTACCTGCAACAAGCACTCGTCGCCGCCATCGCGTCGCTGTGGAGAGGGGGCAGTTCACCCGCCTGGTCGCGTCGGACTACCGGTCGGAGACCCCAACTACCGACCTGAGCATGCACTTGCTTGGTCTGCTGTTGATGATCATCATGCCCACCGGTTGCGAATGATTGCATGTGCGAGCTGGCCGTGCACGATCGAGATGCCACGGGAGATGCCGTTGAAGATGGAGAAGGCAGGGTTAGTACAAGAAAGACACTGGAGGACGAGCGCGTGACAGCGTCCTTCACCGACGAGGTGCGCAATCGAGGCGAACAATGTGTGCATCGAACTCGATGGCTCACCGTTCACCGACACCTCGTTGTGGAACTTGGCGGTGGCCAGCAGTCTAGGGCGACGCCCGTAGGATGCGAACGCATGCTGAGTGGCGGAGTCCGAAGACGAGCGTCGCCGGCTTGCTAAATGATCACTGTTGGGCAGCCACTTCAACTGGGTCAGCTTGAAGCGTACCGTGATTTCTCAATTAGACGCACTCTCTGTGTCGTGACGCCACCTACGTAGCACTGCCGCTTTGCATCGTGGTCTGTCTCAGGGTTTTCACCCAAGCATCATCATTCTGATTCCATAGTGAAATCAAGATGACAATCAGAATCAGACCAAGCACCACCAATATCACGCTTTCATCCCATCGCATTCTTCGCGAGCAAAACTCCAGTCCGCCAACACCTCCCGACACAACGACAGCCAACGAACTGTTCTCGAATTGCCTCGACGCCACGAAGCACGTTGCTCGCGCGATCGATCGTTCGCACCACCAGCACGAATCCAGCGTCCGATACTTTACTCAAGTATCATGCCGCTTTCCGCCGGTTCGCGCCCCGTCGCCCGGCGAAAAGCCACGCAGCGAACACCTTCCATTCCATAACAACACGAGTTGTCACCTACACAAAACCTTATTTGCACTAATAAATCCGGACCGCAGATCCAAAGAGAGCGGTTTCCGTGTCTATACCCCGCCACCGCCACCAACATTGACTGGCTCCGCGGCAAATGGCGGCCGACTGCTTCTTCATGTGCTTCACGATGCCATGACGCCCACTCTCGCTTCTTCTGCCTGCTCACCATGACCACCTTCTCGGCGCGCGTGTTGCGCTCCGTGCGCTCGGCGCAAGTGCCTCGCGGCGCCGTCCACCTCGCGCTCGGCATCGCCGCAGCCGGCGCACTCGCACCTCTCTCCACCTCGGACTCGTCGTT
Source organism: Phytopythium montanum (assembly GCA_023338065.1). NCBI lineage: Eukaryota > Oomycota > Peronosporomycetes > Pythiales > Pythiaceae > Phytopythium > Phytopythium montanum. Next base: position 19,830 of record JAADXY010000301.1, read on the forward strand.
GGAAGCCGCTCCTGCCGTCGCCACCGCCCCCGCCGCGCGCTGGCAATGGCTCACCACCTCCACGACCAAGTCTACACCCGACACGCTGCCTCGCCGCGCGCTAGCAGGCGAGTATGAGCTCGAGGGCGTGATCGGCGAAGGCGGCTACGCTCGCGTCCACCGCGGACGCCACCGCTCTTCGCGCGCCGCTGTCGCCATCAAGCGCGTGGCCAAGACGCGCACGACGCGCGCGCAGTTCCTCCGCGAGGTGTCCATTCTGCAGCGCGTGGGTGGTGCGCACGGCGTGCCGGCGCTGCGCGAGGCCTTCGAGACGCGCGACGCCTTCGTGCTCGTCACGGAGCTCGTGCGCGGCGGAGAGCTATACGACCACCTGCTGGCGCACGGCGTGTTCGCCGAGCGTGACGCGCGGTCGCTGGCTCGAGAGCTCGCTCAAGCAGTGGCCTACCTGCATGAGCAGCAAGTCGTACACGCGGACCTCAAGCCCGAGAACATCCTACTGGAAGACGGTGCGCTGCGCCTCATCGACTTTGGCCAGGCCTTCCGCGTCGACGCGCGCTGCAGTAACCCCAAGAGTGCCGACACGGTCTCTCGAGGGTCGTACACGCTCGCGTACGCTTCTCCCGAGCTGCTGGAGGCGGAGGGAAAGCCGACGACGAGCGTCGGACGCGCCGTCGACGTCTGGGCTCTCGGCGTCGTGCTCTTCGTCGTCATGTGCGGTCACCACCCGTTCGACCCGAGCGACGACGCGACCGACGCGCAGCTGGCCGCGCGCATCCGCTCGGGCGGTGTGGACCGCGACTGCGTTGGCTGGAAGCGGCTGTCACCTGCCGCCAGGGATCTGATCGACAGTATGCTGGCTGTCGACCCGACACAGCGACCCACGGCCGAGCAGGTGCTCGCACACCCGTGGATAGAGGAGCAGGAGCAGAAGACGGCGTTGGCCGCCTAGATATAGTAGAGACGGACGGACATGGCCGAGCAGGTAGACGACTAATTAAGCGAGAGAAACTGAGCCAAACAAGGCGGATGCAACAGGTATTTACAGCGTGATCGTGCAGTCTAGTCCTCGTCGTGGTGCGAGCTCTTCTTCTTCTTGTCCTTCTTGTCCTTCTTGTCCTTCTTGCTCTTCTTCTTGCCGCCGTCGCTCTCCGCCTCCGCCTCCGCCTCCTCCTCGCGGTGCTTGCGCTTCTTGTCCTTCTTGTCCTTCTTGCTCTTCTTGGGCTTCTTCTCGACCATTTCCTCCTCCTCAGCCACCTCCTCAGCCGTCGCCACCTCGCCTTCAGGCCCACCTGAGTGCTGGAACGGACACGCGTCGCCGCGCGCACAGCTCCCGGCGCGCTGCCAGTTGTAGCAGATGCTCTGGAATCGCTTCTGGTACTCGCTCACGACCTCCACCGCCTCCGCCTCGACCTTTGGCTCTGTATGAGCAAACCGGCAGGACGCGCCGCGAGTGCATCGTCCGCGGCGGAAGTTCTGGCAAACGGCCACGTCCGCGACCACCGCAGCCGGCAGATGGACTCGTACCGGCGCCTCCCACTCGCTCTCCTCCTCCTCCACGACTGGTACCAGCACGTGACGGAAGCGGCAGGCAGCGCCGCGCTTACACTTGCTCTTCTGGTAGTTCTGGCACACGGGAGAGCTCTCATCCGCCAGCGTCGGCTCCTCCACCGGCTCGTCGGGCGTCACCGGCGCGTCAGCAGCCTCAAACACGTCGCCAGCGTCATCGGCAACGTCATCAGCCGCGGTCACCCCCAAGTGCTGGAAGCGGCAGTCATCGCCGCGCTTACACTTGCCCTTCTGGAAGTTGATGCAAACCGGAGCATCCGACGTCTCGACCGCAGTTGTAGCAGCAATAGCAGCGCCAGGCTTGACGACGGAGGAGGAGACCGCCGAGTCGGCAGGCGGCAGCAGCTCCTCGGCGTCCTGGCCCTGTAGGATATGCGCGAACTTGCAGTCGTCTCCGCGGTCGCACTGGCCGGTCTGGAACTTGTTGCAGACGCCCTTCTTGAGCTTGCGCTGCAGCTCCTCGCGCGCCTTGGCGAAGCCCTCGTCCCTGGCGCCGTAGTCGACGTTCATGGGGCGGCCCATGACGACCATGCCGTCCAGCTTGACGGCCGCCTCGCACGCCGGCTCCTCGTGGAACTGCACGTAGCCAAAGCCGCGGAACTCCTTCGTCTGGATGTGCTCGGCGAAGCGCACGGCGCGCACGGCCCCGCACTTGTCGAACACCTTGCGCAGCACCTCCTCCGTGATGTCGTACGCCAAGTTGCCCACGTACACAGTGGTGCATCCTTCCGGGCGAGGGCCAATCACCTTGGGCGGGCGGGCCGCCATCACCGGCTTGGAGACGGCTCCAGTGCCTCCACCACCCGCCTTGGGCTGCAGGAAGCGCACGTTGAGCGTGCGCTTGTCCCACTTGGACTTGTCCAGCTTCTCCACGGCGTCCAGCGCGTGCACGTACTCGCAGAAGGTGACGAAGCCGAAGCCGCGCGACCGGCCCGTCTTGGCGTCCAGCACCACCTTGGACTGGTGCATGTCGCCGAACGGACGGAACTTGTCGTACAGCGCCGCGTCGTCCGCGTGCGCCGGCAGACCGACCACGAACACCTTGTTGCGGTCGCGCCAGAGCTCCGAGTCGGCCATCTTGCAGGCTCCAGGTACGTACACAGGCGCGAGAGCAAGGCGATCAAGTCGGCTTCGAGGTGGCGGCGGCGAGATGCGAGATGCCGCTGCACCAATGCATCGCAGTCGAGCGAGTACCGTTGTATGCATATGTTAAATACTGCATGCTGCAAAAGGATACACACCATGCACGCAGCCAAAGTTCGCATTCGTCAATAAAGTTCGACTTGTCCGCTCTCCGCAAGGTTCGGTTCGGTTTTCGAGCCATTTCCAACGTGGAAGTTCAGTCAACGGTACTCGTCGCCAAAGGTCGCGGAAGCTTCGGATCACATGTGATGGCGGGCATTTCTTCCGCGCTTTGCTGGCCCCCAACGCCGCGACGCTGCCCGCGCCGAGATGCTGGCACTGCGGCGCAGTCGACGGGCTGTTACTGCTCTAAACTGGCGCTCTACCGTAGAGTCTACGCCTGCCACGCAACGGCCGTGACTGCCAGCCCATCGTCCGATCTCCCGGCCGGGTCCAGCTCAGCTCAGCGCGAGTGCCACCTTGCCATTCGCCGACCAGCGCGCCGACCGCCGAGCCCGAGCGACCGACCTATAGACCAACCGGCTGCCAGCCATGAACGAGGCCGAGGACGTCTGCGGCTGCCTCGCGTGCGCCGCGCTGTGCGGCGTCTGCTGCGTCGCCGCCGCCGAGGAGGACAAGCGCGAGCGCGAGCGCATGGCGGCCGAGGCCATGCAGCTCAAGAGCCCCGTCATCTGCGTCAACCCCGTGCCCGTCTTCGCCGTCAGCCCGCGCACGCTCAAGGCCGAGTCCGAGAGCAACAACCGCCAGCGCAAGACCAAGGATAAGCCCAAGTCCAAGCAGTGACAAGCCGCGTTAGTCGGAAGACCAGATCGGGAAACCCAGCGCAGTCCATTGGAAGACTGCAGAGACCGAGCAAGAACCCGGACGTCTGTGTGTGCGTGCTCTATAATAATGGACGGACACCTTCGTGTCATCATCGCGGGTGGTCTGTCGGGTACCGAGACAGCTCGGCAGCGGTAGGTCCTTGCCACGGCCAAGCAGAGCGCTACTGGAAGCGACGGAGCCGAGGAGCATTCTCTCCATCCGCTGTGATCGAGGTAGAGGGTGTCCGGCGGTCAGTGTATCGAGCCGAGAGTGCGTCCGACAAGCGACGAGCGACGAGCGACGCACCGGACGATGAGAACTCCGTGTCCGTCTGGGTCTGCGTCAGGTCCTCGCCGCCTGGGGATAGCAACAGTGTCGAGCTTGGTGAGCCCTGCAGACTCACTCACACCACAATGCACAGCGGGCCGTACCGTTCTCCTCGCTGAGCTTGGCCATGCGGTAGAACTTGTTGAGCGACTGCGGTGATCGAGCAAGTCAGTTCACGCTAATGCGACCAGCCAATGGTCCACATGTAGACGTACGCCGATCATGAACTGCCGGACCGAGTTGATCTCCAGCGCCGAGACATTGTTCATCTGTGGTACACAAGCAACGACCACACGGTTAGGACCCTGCGCCATGAGCCTCTCACAGTCGCAATGACCAAGACACTGCACCTGGACGGCGTAGGCCGATCCACCGAGCTGCACTTCCGTCGCAATCCGGTTCAAACCGGCGCGGATCTTGTCCTGGCGCACGTTCTGCAGGTCCTCGAGCAGCGACCGGATCTGCTCGACGTTCTCAATGTCCTCGGCCGCGCTGCTCCCCGTCAGACCTCTCCCGTTAGACGACCATTGCGAGGGGTATCAAGAGCAGAGAAAGAGGGCAGGACGCGCTTTTTGAACAGCAGCGAGGCGATCTCCAGGTAGTGGAACGGCATCTCGTCGAACGTCTCGATCGCCTTCTCCTGCTCGAGCCGCGTCGTCAGGTACTCTGCGGACGCGGGAGACCAGTACGTTAGACGAGCATCTACACCCCAGTAGTACCAAGATGTGGCGGGAACGAACCGACAGAGAACCAGGACGGGGCGATGATGCGGCACTTGTTGAGCTGCTTGAGCATGACGGCGAGCCACAGCGGCACTTGCGTCGTGATGCCCGGCTGGAACGGCCCAAAGTCGCCCTGACCGTCCAGCAATACACCAAATCAGCAACAGGATCCCATCCAGCAATGGAGATTGCGCTCACACCCCGATGAAGTTGAGCATGCCGCCGTTCTCGCGGATCTGGAACTGCGGCAGCACCCCAATGAGCTCCTGCTCCGCCTGCCGCCACACCCTTCACACCGTCAGTCAGCGAACAATCGCTACATACTCCATGAGAACTCGGTCTCGACGCATTGAACAGGCCAACGCGCTGCTTCCCGCGCTTGCCCACGCACCAGGAACTCCATCTCTCGCGCGGTCATTCCATGGCGCGTCGCCGCCATCTTGGATCGTCCGATTTTGTTGGCGCGCAAAACGCGTCGACCTCCGAGAAGCGATGCTTCCCGCCAGTATCAAATATACAAGGGTAGTCAGAGCGGCAGAGGCGACTTTTCAGAGGACGTTCGTCTACCGTCCCACATACTGAAAATAAGAGAGAACGAGCTCCTCTTCCGCTGCGACAGTGAGCGTTCAGATCATGAGTGAGTGCCAATTACTGCCGACAACGACCGAAGGTGGTCATTGGACGGACGGAGGACGGACGCCGAGGTAGAGCGGCGCTGCCACTGCTACTGGTAGATAGCTAGAGCCCGCAGAGATGACGCGCGCGGTCGTGCAGGGGCTGCTGTCGCCGAGCGAGGAGCAGCCAGCGCAGCAGGTGGCGGTGCAGGACGTGACGGCGCTGCTGGACGTGCGCCTCGAGGTGGACGGTTTCCAGTTCGACTCGGCCATCATGGAGCACCCCGAGTTCCTGCTGTCCACGGCCGTGGTCTTCACGTGTCGCCAGTACGGCGGCCGGCGTCTGCTCGCGCGCTGGCGGGTCTTCCGCTCGTTCCAGGAGTTCCAGACGCTGGACGCGCAGCTGCGCCAAGCCTTCCCGGTCGAGATGCATCAGCCAGAGCTGCAGCATCCACCGAGGCCGCACAGACGCCGCGCGTTCTTCCGCATGGACAGGAGCACCAAGTTCCTCGCCAGACGGAGCGCAGAGCTCAACGGGTACCTCTCGCGCCTGCTGCAAAGCTCCTGCATGCGTCTGAGCCGCTTCCTGGACCCGCGCGCGCCGCTCGTGCTGCGCCACTTCTGCAATTTCTACGCCGGCTTCGCGCGCGGCCACATCTCCTTCCACCGGTCGCAGGCCGACCCGTACGTGCTCCGCCTCGACAACCACGCGCACTTGAGCCAGAAGCGGCCGGAGCAGCTCAAGCACTTCCAGCTCCAACATCAGCGGCGCGTGTCTTACGAACGGGAAGCGTCGACGCCAGTGAATGCCGTGCTCGGACTGAACGAGCAGCAGGACCGGTCGCTGAGGGACTTGATGCGCGAGAAGGTGGAGCAGCAGAACGAGCTGAGGCGGCAGCTGCAGCGCGAGAACCGGTCCTCTGCCTCCGGTGAGACGGCCGATTCCAAGCTGGACGAGCTGCAGGCCAACTTGCTAGACGACCGCGCGCGTAACATGGCCATGTGCCTCAAGTTCGCGTGCGCGTGCCAGTTCTCGCCCTTCGACGCCACGCGCTCGCAGATGCAGCGCATCCTGAGGCTTCGCGGACTCGAGGAAGCCTGCTGTCCACCTACAGACTCAAGCACGGGGTTGTCCGCGCTCTATTGCGTCGTTGCTCGGCTCCAGGAGTACAACGACCTCGATAAGCGGCTGTACGACGCGCTCACTGGGTTCCCCACCCCGCCGTCTTCGAATACTCGAGCGTCGTCCGTGCTGGCTCCGTCCTTGGCAAGTACCCGACAGCAGTCAATGCCAGCAATCGAGTCGGGGAAGGCAGCTCGCCACCAGACGGCAGTGACGACTGCTACGGACCTGTCGAGCGAGCAGATGCAGATCATGGTCGCGGTCGAGCTCATGCGTCAGACGCTTGCCAACTACGCGCTGCTGCACGTCGTCAACCTGGAGCGGCACTTTCGTATTGCCGTGGTCGACTTGAAGAAGAAGCTGCACGACTTCAAGGCCAAGGCGGACTCGCGCATTGGCGCCATGGAGCTCGTGGTGCTCGCGACCATGCTCAACCTCTCAATCCACCTCGTCACGAACGACCACCAAGGCTCGGTGCACGAGATCATCCCGCTCACGGGTCTTCGTCCGATCCGCAAGGGCGACAGGATCAGCCTCACGCTCGGCTACGTCCTCCCGACGCTCTACTGCGTCACCGGCTTCTACGTGCTCGCAACCAAGAGCTCGCGCCGTCGGCTGTCGTCAAGCGATCGAATGCCAGGCGAACGCGTGCAGCGAGACTTGGAAGCACTCCCGGCGTCGTCGAAGACTCGCCGGTCCATGTGGCAGGGCATCGACGAGATGGACCGGTGCTTCATGGCCGAGATCGACGCCGTGCTCGAAGAGGGGTCCGCCTCCCTTCCCGTGCGCGACTTCGACTTCGACGCCGCCGACACGCTCAACCGCGCCATCCTGGACGCCGTCTGGGACGATTGCCAGCACAATCCGAGCCTGTTCCACCTCTTCCAGCGGCAAGCGCGGCAGTTTGGCCAGCGACGAGTCTCGGCCGGGTTCTACGTGCAATACCTCGAGGTGGCCTTCGGCTTGGACGGCATGACGTACCTCGTCGACTTCTTGCTGCACGTGCTGCCCGAGGAGGCGCTGAGGCGGCAGCTGCTGCGCGCGCGCTGGCGACGAGTGCGCCGTCGAATCTCCAAGCGTGTGTGTCCGTGAGAGGCCAGTGTATCAGTTACCATACCAAGGCTGGGGAACAGTTCTCGAGTCGCGACGTGTAATCTACAGCTACAGTTAGTCAATAGAGAGACCAACGAGCAGCACACAAACCTCGATCCGTGGTAGGTGGTGATGTCGCGATGTCGTGTCATTCGTGACATCGATTTGAGTCGCGACCGCATAAATGATCGCTCTGTATGGGGCGGAGCAGACGGCTTCAACTCCCGAGGAAGTCGGCCATGTTGAGGTTCTGCACCTCAAAGCCGTCGTTGTCCGTGCTGCTGGGAGGGAGGGACGACTCGCGCGCGGTCGATTCCTTGGTCGAGGTCGGAGAGATTGCCAAAGACGCCGCGTCTTTCCCCTTCTTGGAGTTCTTCTTGTCGAGCTTCTTGTCGAGCTTCTCCTTCTCCTTTTCCTTCTTCTTGGCCTCCTTCGCCTCCTTGGCTTTCTTGTCCTTGCCCTTCTTGTCGCCCCCTGCGACGGTCTCCTGGCTTGACGTGGACTTCATTAGCTTCAAAACTTGATCGACAGTTCGGCGTTCCGGAGCCTCCAGCAGCTCGGACGGTTCGACGCCCCGTAATGTGTCGCTGATCAGCTGAAGAGCCTCAAACTCCTTCTCAATGTCGCTGACAGACCGAATCCCTGTCCGCCTCAACTCGCTCGCAAACTTGTTGAAGAACGCGACAAAGTTCTTCGCATCCGTGGTCACAATGTGTTAGCCACAACCGGCACGAGCACTGCAGGCAGCAATAGCAAGCGGCGTACCTTGTAGTCGCTCTCTACAGTTGAAGCCGAGTTCATCGGGCTCGCGAAGCAGTGCATTCGAAGCATCAGGCGATTGACGTACTCTTTGGCGCACTCGTTCAGGCACTGGCGCACCACCTTGGAGAAGAAGAATGACCCGCTGATCCACTGCTTCAGGTCCACAAAGTAATCGTCCAGCGTTGCGAGGAGGTTCTCGACGACCGGCTCGCCTTCGTCCCACTTCTTCGTGAGCCATAAGCGCGCCGTATCCTGCAGCAACCACGTCACGGACATCGTTAGATCTTGTGCAGGTCATTGCACCATGAGCAACAGAGTTCTCATGCCGAACCTGCTCCACGTCACGGAATAGCTTGTCCACAAGAAGGTTGCACGTGTCGACAGCATACCGGACGATCTCCGTTGAAGTGGTGTCGAGTCCGTCGCCCATGAAGGCGTCGAAGGCTTCTTTTTCGTCCGAGTCCGTCTCCGCGAAGGAGATCTCTTCAACGAGCTCTGGACATTTCGCCTGTGATAGGAGCAAGGTCAGATGGGTCAGTGTAGAAGGCACAATGCAACGCCAACACTGCATTCTCACCTGCAGGATGTCGGTTTCGTTGATGAAGGAGCACAGCGACTCGATGTCGATCTCTGCAATGCGCAGCGCCAAGCCCTCGTACCGGATCTTGAGCTCCCCCATCAGTGTCTGCAGACAGGAGACCACGACGCGACCGACGAGTCGCCCTGTGAGCCACTCTTGCCCGATCGAGATCTGCGACTTGAGGATGTTAACGATATCGTTCGGGCGAGTGGATTGCAGCTCGCCGTTCGGCCCGATCACACGCTCTTCGTCGCGCTTCCAGATGTTGGTGACCCACGTGTGGATCTGCTCGCGGATCTGCTCGAGGTACTGGTTCATGAGCTTCTGCGAGATCTGCTCGAGCACGCCCGATGTACGAGCTCGCTTGTACTTGGTGATCTCCGAGTTGTAGTACTCTATCCACTGCACCAGTTGCA
>JAADXY010000302.1:0-28942 GCA_023338065.1 Phytopythium montanum
ACGCACGTGGTGCAGACGCTCGTGCGGCCCAAGAAGAACGCGCACCTGCGCGCCAAGTCGCGGACCGACGCGACCATCGAGAAGGTCTGGCGCTTCGCCGAGACGCCCGTCATGTCGACGTACCTCGTGGGCATGATCGTGGGCGAGTTCGACCACGTGTCGAGCGTCACGCCCGAGGGCGTGTTCGTGTCCGTGTACACGCCCGTGGGCCGCAGCGAGCGCGGGCGGTTCGCGCTCGACGTCGGCGCGCGCGCGCTGTCGTTCTACGCGGAGCGCTTCGGGATCGCGTACCCGCTCAAGAAGCTCGACATGCTGGCGATCCCGGACTTCGCGGCCGGGGCCATGGAGAACTGGGGCGTCGTGACGTACCGCGAGACGGCGCTGCTGGTGGACAGCCAGCTGAGCAGCTTCGCGCAGCGCATGCAGACGTCGCGCACCGTTTGCCACGAGATCGCGCACCAGTGGTTCGGCAACCTCGTGACGATGGACTGGTGGACCGGGCTGTGGCTCAACGAGGGCTTCGCGCGCTTCATGGAGTTCGAGGCCGTGGACCACATCTTCCCGCAGTGGAACGTCTGGGAGACCTTCGTACACAGCATCACCATGAGCACGGCCATGGGCAAGGACAGCATGCAGACGTCGCACCCGGTCGAGGTGCCGGTCAACCACCCGGACGAGGTGGACCAGATCTTCGACGTCATCTCGTACGCCAAGGGGGCCAGCGTCATCCGCATGCTATCCGAGCACCTCGGCCGCGACGTCTTCTACCGAGGCATCCACGACTACCTCGTGCGCTTCAGCTACCGCAACACCACGACCGACGACCTGTGGGCGGCGCTGGAGAAGGCGTCCGGACAGAGCATCACGAGCCTGGCCGACTCGTGGACGCGCCAGACCGGCTTCCCAGTGGTCCACTTCGACGGCAAGACGCTCACTCAGGAGCGCTTCTTCGCCGACCAGAGCTTCACGAGCGACTCACCGGCGGTCTGGGACATCCCGATAGCCTTCGTGTCCTCGGACAAGCCCGACGAGGTCCAGCGCGTAGGTATCTGGGCCGGCCAGTCAGGCTCGAGCTCCAGTGAAGGCGTCAAGACGCCGCTCACGCTCACGGACGCCTCGATGCTGTCCAAGATGGCGGCTGCGGGCGGTTCGGAAGGCTCGTGGGTCAAGCTGAACCCGGGCCAGTCGGGCTTCTACCTCGTCAACTACTCGGCGGCTGGCTGGCAGCGCCTGCAGCAGCCCGTGAGGGAGCAGCTGCTGGACGCCGTGGACCGCGTGAGCCTGCTCAACAGCGTCTTCACGTTCGCACACAGCGGTGTCGTGCCGGTGTCGCAGGCGCTGAACTTCAGCTTCGCGTACGCGGGCGAGACCGAGTACCTGTGCTGGAAGGAGATCTCGGCCAACCTGCGCGAGTACAGCGCGCTGTTCAGCCAGGAGGACTTCTTCCCGCAGCTGCAGCGCTACATCCGCGCACTATACGCCGGCGCCATGGAACGGCTGACGTGGACGCCAGCGAATGGCGAGAGCGACTCGACGCGTCCGTTCCGGCAGGACGTCATCTCGATGCTGACGCTGGGCGAAGACGAGGCCGTCGTGGACGAGGCCAAGCGGCGGTTCGCCGCCTACTTCTCCGACTCGAGCGCGCTGGCGGCTGACGTGCGCGGCGTCGTGTTCAACGCGCAGGCTCGGCGCGGCGACAAGACTCACGCCCGGAAGCTGCGCGAGCGGTACGAGGCGAGCGACTTCATCGAAGAGAAGCTCGACTGTCTGCGCGCGCTGGGGCTGTTCCGCTCGACCGCGCTCAAGCAGGAGGCGGTCGAGTGGGCACTCAAGGCCGTGCGGTCACAAGACATCCAGTACGTCTTTGCGAGCGTCGCCGCGGACGTCGCCGGCGCAGAGTTCGCGTGGACGTACGTGCAGTTGCACTGGGCGGAGCTGAGCGCCGCGTACTCGCCGCTGGTGCTCGGCCGCATCGTGCTGGCGGTCGTCGGCCGCTTCCAGACGGAGCAGCGCGCCGTCGAGGTGGATGCCTTCCTGCTGGAGCGCAAGCACGCGTCGTACTCGCGGCTGCTGGACGCTGCGCTGGAGCGCATCCGCATCAAGAGCGCGTGCTACAGCCGCATGCGCGGGGACCTCGCGCAGTGGCTCCAGCAGCAGACCTGAGTGGGAGTTTGCAAGGCGTAAATGGCACGGCCATGTAGATTCACTACCTGGCTGCCTTGCTAGCCGCACGCCTCGAGCTGATACTAACGAGGGGCCTCGCCGTCGAGCCGCCTCACACCGAGTACTAACGCCACGCCACACCTTGTGAACGTCACTGCCGCAGCCTTTTGACCACGTAGATGGCCGTGGCGACGACGGACGCGGACGTCGCCGCCTTGCGCAGCAGCGCGGCCCTGCTCTCGGGCGTGGCGTCAACCGCCGAGTCCGCTGCCGAGTCCGCCAGCTGCCCTTGCGAGCCGCCGCGGCCGCGCAATAGCAGGCGGCGCGCGTAGTGCACCAGCGGCACGGACCGCAACGACAAGCGGCGGTCCATGAGCTGCAGCAGCCGCAGGAAGATGGCGCCGCACGCGACGGACCCGAGCGCAGAGACGACCGCCAGCTGCAGGAGCGCCACGAACGCGCGCCGACTGCCCTTGGACGCGTAGAGCTGGACATGAACGGGGGTGAGCGACTCGTCTAGTGGTCTAGCGAGGCGGAGTCTACGTTTGGACGCACCTGCATGACGAGCAGAGCGCTCGAGACAGAGGCCGTGCGCTGCAGCGTCGACGGCGACGGCGTCTTGACCAGGTCCTTGCACCCGCTGGCGTCCGAAGCAGCACACATGCAACAGGTTAGTGACACTTCGTCGTTCCCCACGCACTGGTCGGGGAATGCCACGCACCTCCAGATCCGCGTCGTGACGATCTCGCTCATGATCTGCTCGTGGGACTTGCGCGGCGCCAGCACGCTCTCACGCACCTCTGGCCGGTGGAAGTCAAAGCCGCCGGCCGTCAGCGCCGTCTCCGTCGGAGCGTCCTCGCTGGTGCTGCTGGTGCTGGAGGCAGTCGTCGACTCGGCGTCCGTGTCGTGCAGCAGCAGCGGCTTGGCGTCGTCCTCCTCGTCCTCGTCCTCGTCCTCGCATTCGTCGGCTGGCAGTAGCGCCTTCTGCACGGCGTCGGGCAGCATGGGCAGCAAGAATCCGGGGCGGGTCATGGCGCGCTGCGCGTCCACGGGCATCTGCTCGAGCAGCGCCATCTGCTCGGCGCGCGAGAGCGGCAGCAGGAAGGGCAGGAACGGGCGCAGCTTGTCTGACAGCGACGAGTCGGCCAGCCAGTCGAGCAGCGACGTGCGCAGCAGCACGGCCTGCAGCGCCTCGGGCAGGAAGGCGACCAGGCCGCGCGCGCGCGCCTCGGACATGTACCAGCGCCAGAGTGGCGCGCTCCACGAGTAGAGCAGGCCCAGCGAGCCGTAGGCGAGTGCCAGCACGGCCAGCATGGCGCGGCGAGAGAAGAACTCGGCCAGCAGCACCGTGAGCGCTGCGCTGACCGTGAGGCAGCTGGCCACGCGCAGCGCGAGCAGCGCCACCTCGACGCGCGACGAGATGGACGAGTGCGCCACGTGGAAGACGAGCAGCCAGCCCGCGGGCAGCGCGAGGGTCGCGAACACGACGGCGTGGTCCACCACGAACGAGTCGTAGTGGCTCCAGTCCAGCAGCCGCGTCCAGGGCAGGAAGCGCGCGTACAGGTGCCAGTCGTCCTCGAGCAGCGGCGCCGCGAAGTACAGCGCCGCGCTCGCCAGCAGCGCCACGGACGCCGCCGCCAGCAGCTGCACGCTCAGCTCGTGGCCGTACGTCTCGCGCAGCAGCCGGTCCAGCGCGCGGTGCAGCAGCCGCCAGGCGCGCGGGACGGCGGTCGGCGGCGAAGGCGGAGGCGAAGCCGGAGGAGCCGAAGGAGCAGCGGACGCGGGGCGATCCATGCTGGGTGCTGCCTGGTGCTTCGCTGACGGCTTGTGGTTGAACTGGCGTAGCGGGAGAACGCCAAGGGGACGGGCTCTTACTCGTTGGCTTCCCTCAAGCGGACTGTCGGCCGCCAACGACACCAGGAGAAGGAGCGCGAGCGCTCGCAGTCAATGCTGGCGAAGTGCGAGGGTGACGAGCTGCTGCTTACGGCGACAGTGCTGTGCCACGACTTTGTGTGGGACGAGCTGATTCAGGCAGCGCCAGACTTGGGAATTGTATGTAAACTTTGTCGATGGCAGCAGTTCTAAATGTTGGAGTTCGTGAACTCAATTATAGAGGTTCAACTGGCAAAATGGCTTTGCTGACCCTCACGACGTCCGCCGCGCCGCCACCGAGGCCCATCCATTCACCTCAGGCGCCTGCCTTCGCCCTGGAAGGGCACCACGCCCTTGGGCTTTTCCTCCTCCCCCACCGACGCAGGGCCCTCATTCTTCTCCTCTTCCTCCTCGTTCGCGGCGTCGGCTCGCACCGGGCCGCCGCTGAGCGTGTAGCCGCCGCTGAGTGTGTACCCTGCGCTCGCGCCGGCGGCCGTCGCGCTGCCACTCGTCGAGGTGGAATCGCTGCCGGTCGTCGATGCCGGTTTGGCACCCAGCCGCATGCCGCTGGACGCGTGGGCGAACGTGGACGACTTGCCGCTGAGCGACTGCCCCGTGCCGTGGAAGGCCTCATACTTCTTCAGCCGGGCAGCGCGCAGAGCAGCCGCGCCCGTGCTGTCCTTCTCCCCGCTCTTCTTGAGTCGCAGCCCGCCGCTGCCCATGCGATTCGGACGGACCGCTTCGCCGGCCTTGACTGTCGGCACACCTGGCGTTTGTCCCAACACAGTTCAGTGAGATATGGCGCGTCCAGTACGAGCAGACTCCATGCATGGACGTACCGCCGTAAGGAAGCGCCGACGGCGCGGCAGGTGGGTTAGCAGACCCGTTCGTTACCGGCACGGGCGGGACGTAGTCCGCCGGCGCCTCAAAGTCCACTTCGCAGTCGGTCTCAATGATACAGGCGGCGGGCGCCGGCTTGACCTCGCGCACGTCCAGCAGGAAGTTCTTGTTGTTGTACTTGAGGCAGATCGTGTCGCCGACGGTCATGCACGAGAACTTGCGCAGCGACGCCTCCAGCCTACAGGTCCACACACACCAGCAGTTTGTGAGGTACTTGAGACTGACAGGCGGCTCATGGCGCTGTCGTACACGGCGCGCGGGTTGGAAATGTCGAGGAAGTCCTGCGACTGCGGGCGGAGCTTGACGAATGTCGCCTTGGGCAGCGACACGTTCTGGATGTTCAGGATGCTGCCTTCTGTCAGGAACAGGTTTTGCATCATCTGGCCGCCATCCACAAGCACAGTGTGAGTGAGGTGTGAGCACAGGAAGGAAGCGCCTTGGACGAGACGCAGCGGCTTACCCAGTACGGCATGTAGCAGGTCCCCTCCGGCGCGCTGAACTCGAGGACGCCGCAGTGCGAGTGCCGGTCCACGCCCTCGTTCATCACCTTGAACAGCATCGGGTACTCGATGTGGAGACGCGCTGGCGGTCCCAGCAAGCATAGACGAGAGGCGGGCCCATGTCAGCTCGATGAACGGGTCAAAAGGCGACGGACTGTGCTCGTACCCAGCGTTTCGAGCGCCGATGGCGGCAGTAGAACTGGCAGCCATAAAGCGACGCACAGCCCCGCGGACAAAGAGGTTAGTCCAGCCGAAGAGACAAAGAGAGAGACTCTTTCTCCGCGTCGACGCACTCTTGTCGCCGTCCTCTAGGTGCGCCTTGTCACAGAATGACACCGGGTACACGCGGTAGTGCTCGTCGAACCTGTGCGTCGGCACACAAAGGAGCTGCATCAGCACACGCTGGAGCAGCGTCGTAGAGTGAACTTGCAGCCCGTACCGCTGCGGGAAGTCGCCAAAGTTAAAGTTGACCCCGAACGGGTTGCCGTCGCCCCCGAAGCCGCCAAACTGCGCAAACACGCCGCCCCAAAGCGTCAGCGTCGACACATACACAGCAGGAGCGATACCAGCCACACACACACACAGCCCAGAGCACGCACCATGGTCGAGATCGAGGCGTCCGAAGCTTGCCGCGCGCAGTCTTTCTCCCTTTGCTGCTGCTTCTTCCCGTTTGATACTGAGAAGCGGACGGTGTCATTGCCTCAAGAGTGACGGTCAGCAGTCGGATCGACGGGTTTCCATTGGTGAATATTAGTCCGAAAGACGTATGACTATTGGCTGATATTGCCGCATTATCCAGCGAGGGTACTGAAATGAGTGCCTCAAGTTGCATAGCTGACGACGCGCATTAATGGCGGCAATGGCGGCGACCAAGTGGCGCGAGGCGGCGGGTGAGCGGCCGTAGAGCGGTCCATAGGCTGCAGCAAGCGACCGCACGTGGCGGTTCGTGCCGGTGTCGGTCTGTTCTAGTGAGGGCTGACTTTTCGCGCGGTTCTGGTGCGTGGCGGCGCAGAAAAGATCGCTGGAGCGGACTTCCTGCTGGTCGCGGCGGGTGCGGGCTTCTCCGGTCGGTGCCTTCCTGGCAACGTGGGTACCGCGCCACACAAGAGACTGACATCGTTACGTGCCGCACACGCTTAGCTGACTCGTCCCTGCCGGTCTACGCGTGCGTTGCATTGCTGGAGTGAGGTTGCAGACGGAAAGAGGACTGACATGATACTGTGCTCGTCCAATGTCCGGAGCAGCGACATCGCCAAGGTGCCTGCGTACGAGCGGATGGGCGTCGAGTATCAGGACCTGTGTGATCCGTACATGGCAAGCGACCAGCTTACTATCAGCTCTAGTAGCTTGATCGCTAGCGGAGTGCTGACGCTGCACTGTGACCCGCAACGCAGCTGGTACAAGACGACGCGGTCTTCTACGGCTTCTGGGGCAGCTGTCTAAACTCGTACCGCGACGCAAAGCACCATCGCGGGTAAGGACGTCTTAACACCCATCTGGCGGTGGTGACGGGCGCTAACAGGCTCCGCTGGTCGAGGACAGGTACGAGATCCTGCGCAAGTGGCGGGCGGCTCTGGTAGCCAAGCATGCAGCGACCCGTGACGCGTTCCGGTCGACGTTCACTCGATTGGAGCGCGAGATCGCGCTGCCCGCTTCGGTCGACGTCGACTCCGTCACGAACGAGCCGTTCTTCGCCTACACCTCGAACGTACGGCTATCCCCCCCTCACGTCTTCACACTTCATCCAAGCGACTGACATGAAGACGTATGTCTGTTACGCCGGTTCAATCACAGGTAGACGGGCATTTCCACCGCGAGTTCGACCGCTCCGAAGTCTACGAACTGCATGGGAGCGTCGAGCTGTGGCAGTGCGCGGGCGACCCGGAGTCCAGCGCGAGCGAACCGTGCGTCCACGTGGTGTGGGAGCTCGACCCTGCCTTCCGCTTCCGCGTCGACGCCGACTCGATGCGCGCGGAGCCGGACGAGGCGACCAAGTGCCTCAAGTGCGAGGGCCACGGACGACCCAACGTGCTCATGTTCCACGACAGCCAGTGGATCGCCAACACGGGCGACGAGGTCGGTCTTGACGGCGCGACAACTCAACCAACGCGTCCATGTCTAACTGGCAGCTCACCCCTGTCTGATCACCTCAACGCAGGACTGCTACGTCGCGTGGGAGACAGTGATGGAGCAGGTGAGCATGCCCAGTGGTGTCAGAAGTGAGGTCACTGCTAACCTCTAGAACGCGCGTGAGTAGATGCTGGAGGAGAACCCTGCGCTGCGTCTCGTGGTGCTCGAGATCGGCTGCGGGAAGAGGGTGAGTCATTCTCCCGGCAGTCGCAAGCATAGTCGTCCACAAAGTGACCAACCCCTCTCTCCCCTGCTGACCGACCTGTCAAGGTTCCGTCGGTGCGCAAGGAGTGCGAAATGGTGGTCGCCGATACGCTGGAGCGGTGCGGAGGCAACCCGCAGGCCACACTCGTGCGCATCAACCCGGACTTCCCCGAGTGCGACCACCCGGTCATCACCGCCAATGGAGCGCTCGTGTCTATCGCGTCCAAGGGTTTGGAGGCGCTGGAGGCCATCGACCGTGAGCTGAGCGCCTTGAGTGGCGACTTCCGCCAGTGAAGCAACTGCTACAGACACGGTACGTGTCTTGCGCGCGGGGTCTAAACCAATGACAGCTGCCGATGTGAGTGCACAAGTTGTTTCCTGATCTAGTTTAGCGGCTCGGGGTTCTGTACGTCGACGTTGTACTCGAAGCCGGCGAACTTCTCCTGCTCCTGCGGCGATAGCCTCACCGTCGGCGAAGAGCTGAGCTCGAGCACGTCGTCGAAGTCGTGGGCGGCCGTGTCGCAGTTGGCTTTGCTCTCGTCGATGACCGGCCGGAAGGGAGCCGCGAGCGAGTTGCTCAGGTACGCCTGCCAGTCGAACCCGCTCATCCACTCGTGCTGCTTGGCGGCCAGTGCTCCGCTGCCGTCTCCGCCTAGCCGGTCGTGCTCGTTCGGATGCAGCAGTCCGCGGATGAAGGCGCGACCGGAGGGCGACAGCTTGACGCCAGCAGTGGAATCCAGCAGCTCGCGCGGGTAATACCGGTCGTGCTGCGTGGCGGAGAACATGCCGGGCACCTGCGCGACCTGCCACGAGTCGGAGCCCTCGAGGTGCTCGCTGACGCCCTTGGGCCACGGCCGCTTGCCGAAGAGCAGCTCGAAGGCCACGACGCCCAGACAGAAGAGGTCGGCGGCCGCGCCGTGCTCGTGCGACGCCATGAAGATCTCGGGCGCCATGTACGCGACCGTGCCGCTCGTGCCGCGGTACCGCAAGGTCGCGTCCGTCTGCACCGAGACGCCCAGGTCCGTCAGGTGCGGGTAACCCTTGTCGTCCAGGATGATGTTCTCGGGCTTGACGTCTCGGTGCAGCACGCGCAGCGAGTGCAGGTACTCGAGCGAGAGCAGGATGCCGGCGACGTAGAAGCGGGCGTGGTGCTCCGCGAAACCGCCTTTGTGCTCGCTGCCCAGGTGGAACTTGAGGTCGCCGCCCATGAGCAGGTCCATGACGACGTAGCAGTTGTTGGCGTCCTGGAACGTGTGGTGCATGCGCACGATGAGCGGGTTGCGCGCCAGCGTGAGCAGGTTGCGCTCGTTCCAGACCACGTCGACGCACTTCTTCTCGAGCACCGTGGCCTTGGCCAGCGTCTTGATGGCGAACCACGCCGGAGGGTTCGTCTTGCGCCGGATCACGGCGTTCACCTTGCCGAAGCCGCCCTTGCCCACGACGCGGTGGATGTCGAAGTGCTTGATGGACAGCACGCTCGGGTCGAACGCGCCGCCCTGGTCGTTGCTGCAGCCCGACCCCATGGACGACCAGCGCGCAGGCGGTGACGACTGTGAGTGCGGCACTGGCGGCTCGCTTGGGACTCGGAACTCGGAACGGAACAGCGAGCAGCGCGAGCAGGAGGAAGACGAGCAACGGCGGTGCTGCCCAGACAATGGCGGCTATAATTGTGGAGGTGACACGATGGCAACAGCGACTGCGACCAGGACGAGCGTCGTGACCTAATAATACGCTGGCCGCCACAGAGAACCGCATCGCATCGCATCGGCTGGACTGACGCGGTTACCCTTGGGTGTCCAGGCGACGACCACCGACGGCCTCCATCCACTGGCGCTCGACGTCAGCAGCGAGTTCCTAGACAGACGCGCAGACGACTTAGCCTCGTGCCTCGAGCTCAAGGCATCAGCTAGCAGCACTGCCAGACGTACCGGGGTGATGGAGACTTCGTCGCGGAGGATCTGCGTGAATGCGGCCTCATCCATCCCTTGAAACGCCTCGTTGTCGCCTGCAACGACGAGCCCCGCCACCTCGGCGATGGCGAAGCGGAGACGGCCGACGGCACCGTCGCAGCTGAAGAGATGGACGCCGTTCTCTCGCTGGGGCTGGCGAGGAAACATCCACACCATGACGTTCGGGGTGCAGGTGACGAGCACGTTGTGCGGGACCCCGCGTTGCTGGAGGATGTGGACGAACGTCCACGCCACCTCCACGACATCCGCAACGGCAGCGTCTGCCCTGTTCCCACCGTGGCGCAGTGTTACAGCGTAGCAAATCATCGGCCAGTGAGGAAGACGCTGGACAACCACGGTCGGCCCGACGGTGAACACGTCGGCTCGAGGCTGGTGTGTCACGGGGAAGTTGGTCCACGAGCTGCGCGCGTCACTTGCTGCTGCTGGCGGGGTGAAGAACACAGCCTGGAAGTGGAAATGGTACACGGACGACCACGCGCCGGCGCTGTTGAAGCCTGCAGCGCGGCAACCAGTGGTTGAGAGTTCGCGCAGCTTCACGACAGTCGCAGAATGCCTCATGGACGTACCGAGAGCGAAGTTGTCGCGGTTGATCGCCAGTGTGAAGGCAACGCCTCTTCCCAGCAGGTCGCGCTCGAGCCGCTGGGGCTTGACGGCCTTCCAATCAAGTAGCACGAGCGAGTGTCCATGCATCTGCAAGCGAGTCGCACCCGCTAGCATGTGAGTTCATACAGACAGTTGGCATCTCGTAGGCGGGACCGACCAGCGGGGAGACGTTGATGAGCGCGACGTCGGTCGTTTGGGTCTTGAAGCCGTCCACGCTGTCGCCCTCGAGCTCGAGCACGTCGACTCGGTCCGCGCCGAACGCGATCCCCGCGAGGAACTCGACTGGCCTGCATAGATTAGCTAAGTCTGTCGGTCAGACTGTCAGGGTTCGCAGTAGAACATAAGCGTTGGCGTCGCACTTGGCCCGCGTGAAGTTGAAAGCCGGCGCCTTTGTGGCCTTCGGTGCCAGCAGCGCGTCGTCCGCTGGCCGCTTAAGCTGTGGAGACCGCGGAGAGGACGAGTGGTAAGAGTGTGAGTTGGTGGTGGTGCTGGAGCTCGGCCATCGAGTGCACCTACCTGCCGGTGCGACGCGTTGAACTGCGCGACCACGCCCATGACACCAGGAAGCCGTCGGCGCTGCGTCTCCTCCGCGCTGGAGCGGAGCGCGCCTGCGAGCGAAGGGGGCGAGTTAGTGGGCTGGGAGACGGTGCAGAAGCGGTGACGACTCGCCTGCAGCCGCGGCCTCCGCCCAGCGACGCAGCAGAAATGCGGCGGGAGCCTCTGGCGTCGCTTCCATGGCGGTGAATGTGTTGTGTTGGTGTATCCACCCGTTACAATCAATGAACTATTATATCGCATACTTATGGAAGGCCACACAGTATCTTCAAATTACTGCTAAAATGCATCGACCTACTATCCGGCATGCGCTCAGAGGTTGGCCATGACGCTGGACGTGGCGGCGCCAATCTGTCCGCCGTCGCTCGCGATGACCATGCCGGTGATCCACCCCGAGGCCTTGGAGGCCAGGAAGATGGCGAGCCCGGCCATGTCCGCGTCCTTGCCGTAGCGCTCGATGGGGATGCCGACGGCCACGTCGTCCAGCGACGCGCCGGTCACGTCCGTGATGCCCTGCGTCATCTTGGTGGGCACGAGGCCCGGCGCGATGGCGTTGACCAGGATGTGGCCGCCGTTGGGACGGCGCGCCAGCTTGGCCGCCAGCACGCGCGTCATGTGGTGCACCGCGGCCTTGGACGTGTCGTACGCGAGCGTGTCCATGGCCTGCGGCATGAGCCCGGCCACGGACCCGATGTTGATGATGCGCGCGGCATCCGACGAGACGGAGGCCACGTCCAGCAGCGGCAGCAGGTGCCGCACCACGAAGAACGGACCCTTGACGTTCACCGACAGCACGCGGTCCCATGCTGGCGGGTCAGTTGGTTCATTAGTACCTTCACCACATACGATGCAGCCACGCCAACGCACCCTTTTCCGGGTGGTGCTCGAGGTCGCCGCCCCAAGTCACGCCCGAGTTGTTGATGAGCACGTCCACGCGGCTCTCGCGCTTGGCGATCTCGGCGGCCAGCGCCTTGCAGCCCTCCTCACTCGTTAGGTTGGCCTGCAGCGCGACGCACGAGCCGGGGCCCTTGGCGTTCAGCTCGGCCGCCGTCTCGACGCACGCGGCCAGGCTGCGCGACGCGACGTACACCTTGGCGCCGTTCTGCACGAAGCCGTCGGCCATCATCTTGCCGATGCCACGTCCGCCGCCCGTGATCACCACCACCTTGTCCTTGACGTTGTACAGCGCGTCCAGCCCCAGCGAGCTCATGGTCGGCGTGGTAGTGGTGCTGGCGTTGGGGGTCGGCGTTGGCGTCGCAGGCGATCAGGGAATGAGCGCGCCACGCTAGACGAGAAGCGGCAATGACGGCATGATCGAGTCGACACATCGAGGAGATCAAGTAAACTAAACACTTGAAGGTTCAAGTTGACTTTAGCGGAGCGGTACGGTACGCGTGTCGGTCGTTTCCGTTGTCAACGTCAACGTCAGCGCTGGCGAGGTCTTAGCGGACGCATCGAGTGCCTCGCCTGGTGGCTGGCTGTCCTTGAATATGCTGCTAGTGGTGGCGATCGAGGCTGTTGGGGAGACGTTAGAGTTGACTCATTTCGAGCATTGTGAACGCATGGCGACCTTATTTACGCGTGGTTACGGCTGACCAAGCGCTCGCATGGGCAGTGGGGAGGCACCTGGCAGCCTACAGCTTGGCGCCGACGCCCGTCTCGGCGGTGCCGATCTGTCCGCCGTCGCTCGCGATGACGACGCCCGTGATCCACCCCGAGGCCTTGGAGGCCAGGAAGATGGCGAGCCCGGCCATGTCGAAGTCCTCGCCGTAGCGCTCGATCGGGATCTCCTTGGCCAGCTCGTCGAACGGCGTGCCCGTGACGAGCGCGATTCCCTTGGACATCTTGGACGGCACGAGGCCCGGCGCGATGGCGTTGACCAGGATGTGGCCGCCGTTGGGACGGCGCGCCAGCTTGGCCGCCAGCACGCGCGTCATGTGGTGCACCGCGGCCTTGGACGTGTCGTACGCGATCGTCTGGATCTGCTGCGGCATGAGGCCAGCGACCGAGCCGATGTTGATGACGCGCGCGGCGTCCGGCGACGTGGCGGCCGCGTCCAGTAGCGGCAACAGGTAGCGCGTGAGATGGAAGGGCGACGTCAGGTTGACGGCCAGCACCTTGTTCCACGCGGCCTCGGGGTGGTGCTCGATGTCGCCGCCCCAGGCCACGCCCGAGTTGTTGATGAGCACGTCCACGCGGCTCTCGCGCTTGGCGATCTCGGCGGCCAGCGCCTTGCAGCCCTCCTCACTCGTTAGGTTGGCCTGCACCGCGACGCACGAGCCGGGGCCCTTGGCGTTCAGCTCGGCCGCCGTCTCGACGCACGCGGCCAGGCTGCGCGACGCGATGTACACCTTGGCGCCGTTCTGCACGAAGCCGTCGGCCATCATCTTGCCGATGCCACGTCCGCCGCCCGTGATCACCACCACCTTGTCCTTGACGCTGAACAGCTCGCCGAGCTTGAGGGTCATGGCGATTGCGAGGGGAGAGGAGAGGAGCTGCTTGGGGCGTGAGGGAGGCGGCGCTGTTTCGGGAATGCGGTCGGGCGAGCAGCTCTCGAACGCGTTTGACATCGCGTCACGGGGGATAGTTGACTTGATTTCAGTATGGTGCGGGAATGTCGAGCAAACATTTATTGGTGGACGCGAAATAGTGTCGTTCCAAGGGTGTGGTTCTCATACAACTGAAGCACAAAGGACTCTTTAACTCGGACAGACTCTTCAACTTGGTGTTGCAGTGCATCCTCGTAACTGAGAGGCATGGAGCCACCAGCACTGTCGACATGCCTGCAGGAAGGCGTCATTGCGGCCTGAATGGCGGTGAGTCGACACGTGACGCGCTCCAACCTAGAGCTCCAGCTCCTGCAGGGCGAGCGCGCGCATGGCTTCGTCGTACTGCCGCCGGTTCTGCTCTCGGTCGCACACGGGCCGGTCCACCACTGCGCGCGCGAAGAACACGGCGCGCGTGGCGGCGTCGTACTCTGCCGACACGTCGGCGGCGTCGGCGTGCAGGTCCAGGGAGCGCTGCGTCCTCTTGCGGCGCACGTAGGCGTCCAGGCACTCGGCGTAGTCTGGATCGGGGGCCCGCATGGCCGCGCGCAGCTTCCCCACGCGCTCCCCGTGCCGGCGCTTCGAGTACGAGTGCCACAGCGGAAGTGTAGGCGCAGCAGCAGCAGTTGCTACCGAACGCCTGCTCGCTGTCCGGGAAGGAGAGGGTGGTTTGGGTGAGGGTGCGACGCGGTTGGCCAGCTCCCGTTTGGTCAGGAACCTGTCGAGCACAGACTGCTGCGTGACTGGAGGAGGGCTCGCCGCGGCGTCGGTACTTGCAGGTGTCGAGGCTTTTGCTTCGGTCTCCATCTCCACGAGTTGCGTCGCTCCCTGGTCCGCTACAAATAGAAGAGCAACGGAGCGAGGTAACGCAGCAAGTTGAGCCGTCCACCAACTTCGTCTCAATGCTCCTATTGACGCTGCTCACCGGCCGACTCGCCACTCACTCGATCACCGCGCCGGTCGACGCCAGCGCCGTCGAGATCCGCAGCTGCGCAGTTTGCTGGAGCGCGTCGAACAGATCCACTGGCGCCTTCCGGAGTCGCTGGCGGATCGCAGCCACTTGGTCCGGGTACATGGAGACCCAGTCGAGCTGCTGCTGTCCTGGAACCGACTGGTCCCTCTCCGTATCGCCGGCAATGAACGAGGCGTAGATGCTCTCGGCCTTGTCTCGGCGGCGGCGCTCGACTGTCGCCGCGTCCATCTGGATGATTGCCGAGTTACCGATCGCGTGGTAGCCCTCGACAGCGCGCCAGAACTTCTTGTCCAGCTCGAAAGCGGCCGTCGGATTCGGGTTCTTCCTCGGCAGCGGCGTCGGGAGCACCGAGAGCTGTGCTGCTGACCGCGACACTGGTAAACGAGCGGGAGGCTGCGCAGTCGACACTGAAGTGGACGACGTGGTAGAGGTCGGGGATGGATCAAGTGATGCGGTGGCGACGCGCGAGTACGTCTGCGGGTACAGCTCGGCGTACGCGTTCTGCATGGCGTCCGAGAGCGGGGCCACTGCGAACTCCCTCCACACGCCCTCCTTCTGCAGCTTGGTCAGCGGCACGGGCTCTTCCGGCGGCTTCTCATCGCTCGGCCTAGGGTTCGTGTGAATGTTGGCGCCTGCGAGCAGCAGATCGCCACACGAAGCGGATGGCTGCGGGCCTGTCCTGTTGGTTCTTCCTCGGCCCATCTTCTCCTTCTTGGTGGCAGCTCCTTTCGCCTTGCCAGTGGCTGCTGGCCGTGTTGAACTGGTCGGTTTGCCGCGCGACGGCTTGGCTCGAGACGGGTCCAAGGAAGTCACACGAGAGTTGATGCCTGCAATCTCCATGGCTGAAGTTTGGTCAGCCGTAGGGCCGGACCCATCGGAATCCATCACGAAGGACGGGCCGCACTTGGCCGCTCTCTCCTTCGTGAAAGTGTCTTCGGAGCAAAGCACAGCGCTTCCTATCGTGCCGGTGCTCTCCATGTCTGACGGTGTCGCGTCCACCTCCTTGGCCACAACGGTGATCACGATCGCAGGAGCAATACTGCCGTGCTTGTAGTCGTCAGCCGTACCAATGGGGATGCTGTCGTCCACTCCGATGGTGACGGCTTGCATCATAGCCGCGGTGGAGACGGTGCCAGTGTCGGACGCGTCTCGATGGGGACGTTGAACGCGCAGCTCTGCTCGGCTCCTACGACCTTCCATGCGCAAGGACTTTCCCTGTAGCGAAAGCGACGAGCCTTGGTCTCTTTCGTCGGCTTCCCACTGGACAGCGCCTGGTGCATCCCGCTCCGAAGATCCGAACGCCCGTTGAACGGCGCGTCCTATTGCTGGAGGCGTCTCGGATGGGTAGCCATAGTCGATCATGTGCCTAGTGCTGGAAGTCACCGAAATTGGCAGACGCTGGACAACCATCGAGTGATTGAGGCGGGTAGCTGACTCATCTGACTGTGACTCCCAGAAGATCGTCGGAGGCCCACAGCTTGGCTGGGGTGGCAATGGATCAGCCAGTGCTTCAGCAGAGCTCGGTAGCCGCGCAGATGCTTCATCAGCTGTTGGTATTAGTGACGAAGGTCTGCTGAGGTTGCCGGACAGTGGCTGGCTGCGCATCAACGCGAGGAACGCATCCAGCTCGTCGGCGTCATCGCCAGCAACGGCTGCTGGTAGTGTGCTCTGTTCGCGCGCGTGGATGGTTGTCGAATCCCAGGCACGCTCGTGTGGATCCACCAGAGTTGTTTCATTGTCCGCAGCCTTCTCACTCAGCCGATCTGCTTGAGCATCGGCTTCACCGTCTCTATCGTCGTCATCCGGGATCATGACGGAGGTCAGACAGCCACTTGGATCACTCGGACCTTTTTTCGATGGCAGCTCTTGTGCTCTGGTGCCATCGTGAGTGTGTTCTCTGCCAGTCGCTTCGGCGTCAGCAGCGACGGTTGCTTCTGTCTCGCTCAGCCCCTCAAGCTCAGCTTCATACAGCGCGCTTCCTTCCTGTTGACGACTGTTCTCGTCGCACTCTGCGTCTCCCGCTTGTGAGACGTCTCTTTCGCTCTGACACCGCGTTGTCTGGAGCAAGGAAGCACCGTCAACCTTGTCAGCAGTCGAGAACGCTCCGACCCCGTGCACACTCGACCTCCGAGTGCGAATGCGCTGCATCACCGGGTCGGGTTCCGGAGTTCTTCGACTCGCTGAGAGCACTCTCTTGCCTGGACTGGGAGTCGGTGGCTGGGGAGTTGACGACGAGATCTTCTCGACGGACAGAGACCCTCGACTTGTGCTCTCGCTCACATTCTTTGCGGTCGTGGCGTCCCCACGCGCACCACGCTTCCACATCGCCTCAACCAGAGCCGGCTCCGTCACATACCGCGCAGATGACGGTGCGCAGTCTCCGTCCTCGACCCAAGAAGGAGTTGAATTGTTAATGTCGTCGGAGACAGTCGCTTCGTCGTTCAACGACCGCAGGATGAAGTTGCCGAGAGGAAGTGCGTCGCCGTGAACGGCTGGCAGGACCAGAGCGTCGGACTCGTCCGCGCTGTCGCCACTCGCGTCGCCTTTAGCGTCGCCTCGGTGTGACGCGTTGACTGACGACCGACGGCGCACCTTGACGGCCAAGCGGTCGAGCTGCCGCTGCGTCATGGCGTTCCTCAGCTCCTCCTTCTTGCGATTGCGTCTCACAGCCACTGTTGGCTTGATGTCATGAGTGCTTGATGCATCGATGGAGGCTGCGGGGTCGACAATGTGGCTCGGAGCCTCTTCAGGCTCTCCAGTGGTCGGGTTCGTGATGATCTGGGTAGATTGGATCCGCTCCTGTGTCCGCCGCTGTTCCACCGCGGCGTCGACGATGGCAGTGCGCTCCGCCTTGAACAGCAGACTCGCGCTGTCGGCGTACGAGTCCTTCATCCGGTCAACGTCGCGGTCCATCATGTCGACCGAGGTGCCGTCCCGCTGAAACGTCTCGAGGACGCGCCGCGTGTTGGTCAGGCTCGTGCGTCGGCGGCGAGCCGCGCGCTCTAACACCGCGTGCTCTGGCTCGTTACACGCCGTTAGGACAGCTGATGGCGCAGTAGACAACGTGGCAGTCGACACCATTGCTGGGATATCCTGACCGACTCCGTCGTCTTCTTGCTGCTCCTGCTCGGCGTTTGGTGCGGTCAGAGCCATGTTCTCGGCCAGCCAGCAGCAGCACGTGCGGAACAAGTTGGCGATGAACAGGTCGCGTAGCAGCGTCTCCAAGCGTCTTTGCAGTGACGGGATGGTCGCGAGCTGCGCTGCTGCTACCTCCTTGGGTCCCAAGTCAGTGCTCGCACTCGCTGCAGAGCTCGACGTTGCTGGCGATGGACCAGACTCGGCGGCGCCTTCTTCGTCGTCACTCCCAGTAGAATCCGCAGACACCGCGTCGAATACCCTTGTCAATGCCTCCATTTCCTGCTCCAACCGGCGTTTGATCACCGACAACGACTCGCTTGCTGGAGACACACTACCCGCAAGCTCTGTGCCTGGTTCGATTGATGCAGGCGCGTCCGATGAAGGCGCCTGCACACTCTTGATGGACGCAATGGCCTCGTCCAGTATCGACAGGAGCAGCTGCAGATCCGCCTGCTTGACCAGCAGCGAGGTCTTCGCGAGTCGCGCGCGCTCCAGCTTCGTGCGGGCCGCGCTGACGCCGGCGACCGAGCGTCCATCGACGACGAGCGATTCTCGGAAGCCGGCCTCAAGCACGGGGAGCTGGTCCTCGAGCACCTTGAGCTTCTTCACCAGCTTGCGCATCTTGCGCTGAGCGCTCGCTTTCAGTCCTTCGGCATCTCTCAGCTCCATCGCCATCTCCAGCGATTTAGGTCGTCCTGGTAGAGTCTGCAACTCATCCGCACTGCCTTGGTCGTGAGGCAGTGCGAACTGCTGCCTTCGGCTTTCGTATATACTCATCAGCAGCTCCCTCTTCATGGCGTACTCCATCCCCGACCGGTCTTTGAAGTGTCGAAGGAGAGGAATCGCGCTCTCGACGCCAGCCATTTGACCACTTGCCGCGATCAGTGCTGTCCCAAGCTGCCGCTCAGAGCTTTGAAGTTGCTCCCACGTCGCCGACAGCTCGGATTCAATGGTCGAGCACATGTTCTCGAGGCGGAAAGCCTCGTCCATGGCCTCTTGAAGCGGCAACTCGAGCGAAAAGAGCACGCCGACGAAGCTGTGGATCAGCGCCGTCTCGGCGGCCTCGTGCTCGAATAGCGGGGCCAGCAGGAAGCGCGCGTACGGCCCCAGCTCGCCGTACTGCGCGTCGATCGCGGGGTTCAATGGTGCCAGCGCTTCCTCCACGCCCAACGCTCGCTTGAGCGGATGGCAGACACGCTTGCGCATGCCGTCGATGAACGCTCTGCACCGCAGCACCGACGGGAGGAAGAGCGAGTTGGCGGGGAAGCGCAGGCAGCCTTGGCGCAGCCAGTTCTCCTCTTTCAGCTGGCTGTACCACACATCGTGGCGCACGTCGGCTCTCGTCCGCGCCTCGCGTCTCAGCTCGCCCATCATGAGCGCGACGACCCGCCACAAGACGACGTTATTGACTTGGTCACCGTCGCTATCGGCCTCGAGTTTCTGGTTCGCAGTTGTGGCTTTGAAGTAGGCGTAGACGCCGTCGTGGAGCAGTCGATGCGCGTCCGAGTCGCTCGCTGCTAGTTGTCGAGGCGTGAGACCGTGGCGGTTGGGCCGGTCGTGCGTCGCCGCCCCCTCCGTCAGCAGCAGCACGAGCACTTCGAGCCGCCTCGCGCGGCCCTCACCCTGCAGAGCCACGTGGAGCGCCGAGTCGCCGGTCGCCGGGTCCGTTGCGTTCACCAGATGCTTGGCGCGCAGTACGGCGTTGCGCACCTCGGCCAGACTCTCTCCAGCGAGGACGCGGTGAAACTGCTGCACCTCCAGCGTCGAGTACACGCGCTGCGTCGGTGTATCGACAGACTTGGATGATGTCCGAGCCTGATTACTGTTGTTGTCGCTGACAGAGACAACGCCTCCGAAGATGGCGGCGGCGTCCGAGTAGTAGCCGAAGAAGAGCATGGGCAGCATGGGCGACAGCTCGCGGTACGCGTCCCATGGGTCCACCGCGAGCCGGTCCTCTAGGAACGCCACGTGCTTCATGGCGCTGTCGTCGTCGCCGTCGTCGTCCGCGAGCTTCCATACCTGCTGCTTCCACGCGTTGAGCACTGCGAAGAGCAGCCGCTTGCGTCGCACCCGCGCGCAGTGGAACCGCAGGGATTGAAACAGCTCTCGCTTGCGCGTCGACTGTCGCCACGCTGTCAGGACGCGCCACGCGAGCATATCGCGGCCGCACCCCTCAGCGAAGCTCGATGGGCTGTCGTTGGCTAACTTAGCGACTGCAACGACCACATTGACCGCGTCGCCACCTTCGACTCTGACGCCCGGTTCCCGCCCCTCCTCGCCTTGTTGACTCTCGATTGTGTCGACTC
This sequence comes from Phytopythium montanum, assembly GCA_023338065.1. Classification (NCBI taxonomy): domain Eukaryota; phylum Oomycota; class Peronosporomycetes; order Pythiales; family Pythiaceae; genus Phytopythium; species Phytopythium montanum. Next base: position 19,861 of record JAADXY010000302.1, read on the forward strand.
GGTTCTTGATCGCTTGGACGGGCTTCCATCGCCACACGAGCAGCGTACGGGTCGCTCGTCGCCGCCACTCGGGCAAGTGGACGATGCGCGCCACGTTCCAGGCGCGCTTGCACACTGCGCGCAGGTGGACGCCGCCCCAGGCCCGCCACGCGCGGGTCGTGCCGTACTTGGTCGCGCGTGTGGCCACCAGCTGCTTGAGCGGCCGTAGCCTTCGCTTCAGCGCCGCGTATGTGTTCAGCGCCTCCATCGCTCGTCTGCAGCACTTCTTGTCGGCCGCCTGGTCCGCGATGGCGGCTCGCCACTCAATGAGCACGCTGCGTCTCAGTGTGGCACTAGCGTGGCGCTCCGCCGCCTCTACTCGCTCCCGCTTGCCCCTCTGTGAGCGCGCGAAGGTCCGAAAGCGCGTGAGGACGCGGCGCTGGCGGGCCACGGACGCGCGTGCTACCGCCTTGACCTTGCGCACCTGTCGCTCCTGGAAATTGTGCAGCCAGACGGCCCACTGCGCGCTGGGCTGCGGGAACTCTGGCAGCGGCGCGCCAGAGCGCCGGCAGCGGCTGAAGGCGGCGTAGCGAGCCCACATGTCGAACACGGCCAGGAGCTTCTCTCTAGGCCAGACGCCCGAGGCAGCCGCCGGTGTCGCCGACGCCATGAACAGCCGAGCGGCGCGCTTGAGGCACAGCTGCGCGTCCAACGCCACTCGCCGATGCGAAGCGTGCGCGCGCTTCCACGCGAGGAACACGCGCTGGGCGATCTTGCGGCGCACGTTGGCTTTGGCTTCGGCGTGGCGGACGCGGCTGAGGCGCGCTTGACTCGCTCCGTCAAGCGCTGCGGCCTGCTGGACGGCTGCAAACGCCGCGTTCACTAGACCGCCCAGCACGACCGCGCTCGTAGTTGCTGGTGCTGCAGCTGAGGCTGTGGCTCGATCCTCGTCCTCGCTGTCGTCGTTACTGCTGTTGTCGCCACCGCTGGCCCACTCGTCGCTGGCCAGCGCTAAGTTCACGACGAGCATGGGAAGCGCAGCACTCACCGGCTGCTTCTCGGCGTCTGCAAAGAGCGAGAGTTCGAGTGCCCGCAGTCGCAGGAGCAACGCGACTTCCCGGCGCCAGCGGCACAGACACGAGCGCTGCAAGGCGCGCTGGGCCATCTTGCCGACGCGACGCATCATGACCCAGACGCTCAGCACGTCAAAGCGGCGAGCCCAGCGCCGTCGAGACCACCTTAGGAACGCTCGGCGACGAAGAAACCCTCGCCACGCGGCCTGTAGCGTCGTTGCGGCTCCGTGACGTCGCGCGAGCCGTCGGTGCTCAGCAAGGAACAGCCGCGTCTCGGCCTCGTCGCGGTCTTCGGCCTCGCGCTCGAGCTGCGGGTCGTTCGAGCTGGCACTCTGGAACACGGGACGCCGTCGTTTTGAACGCTTGGCGACGCTACTACTGGAGGTCGTGGTGCGTGCGCGAGGCTCCAGCGACGGAGACTGCCGCAGAGACGAGTGCGAGTCGATCGGCCTGCGGTCTGGCAGTGCGGACATGCTCCGTGTCTCCTTTGACTGCCCTAAGACCGTGTCGACCGGTCGCTCCAGCGGCTTAAGCCGTCCAGCCCGCGTTCGGGTTGGTGACAACGCGTCCATGGCCGCAGAGGTCTCCAGATACGCCACCTTGTCCTTGAGCGCTGCCAGTCGAGTCCTCATGCCCGTCTCCAGCGCCTGACGCTCTAGCTCGGCCACCTCGAGCGCTCGCTGTCGCGTCCCCGCCTTGCAGAGCGGCGACTGGTCGGCGAACACCGGCAGCATCTCGTCGAACTCGCTGCGCTTGACTACGCCGTCCTCACTCGATGGGAGCGGGTACCAGTCTCGGATCTCCCTCATGCGCGACCTACTGCACTGGCGAGAGGTCCGCTCGAGCTGCTGTAGCGTCTCGGGTGATGGCAGCCAGTGCTTCATCTCATGGCGGCGGAGCTCTCTCGCTTTGTCTCGCTCGACGCGCCGCTTGTCCTCGGCCGTCTCGGCGCGCTGGTTGCTCTCGATCCGCTTCTTCTCGCGCTCGTGTTTCTTCTTGGCGTTGGCTCGCCGCTCGAGGAACCGCTGCTCGAAGGTGCTGACGAGATCTGAGCGCGTGGACGTCGTGCGCGCGCTCGACAGGGAGAAGAACAGCGACGCCTGGCTGCCGCCGAAGCGGCTAGAGCCCAGCGCGTCCGACGAGCTAGACACCTCGCTGCGGAACGTGTCCATGGCGGTCGGGACGGCGATGGTGACGGCAACGAACAGGCCGACTGGACGTCCAGATCGCGCTGATGTAGAGCTGGTCCTTGTAGTCAAGCGTCGTTACAGTCGATCCGAGCTTGCGATTCAAAAATATCTTGGATGGCAGCGTCACTTGGCTCATCAGGTTGGAACTCTCAAGCGTCGACGGAGGTTGTTTGTTGCGGGCGCCAGGCAACTGTGGCAACGACCGGCGCGGTCGAAGTGCTCCATGGTGGCCATCGAGATCAAGACGACCGAAGGGATGCAAACATGAACGATGTTGTGATGTTAAGCTAGCGATCATACAAACGAGTGGCAGCTCCGCGACGCCGGCTTGACCGCGGCGATCGCCTATGCTCGCCGCGGTCGAAGGACGGAGGCGTCGCGGAGGTTCTGCTACCACTCCACATGCAACATGCAGTAATGAGTAGTTAGTACGCCCGTCGAGGAAGCGATGAAGGCTTTGTGTCGGTCCTCGGCGGAGCGCGTCTTGGGTGAGTGGCCTAGGCAGCGGCGGCGGCAGCACGGGCTTTCGAGAAGAGTTCCGGATGGTCCTTCTCGAGCCGCTTGCGCTCAGCGCTCTCCTTAGGCAGATAGCTCTTGTTGCCGTTCCCGTTGATGTAGAAGACGCCACCGCGGGGACCCACCTGAAGGTCGCGCTTGGAGTCTCTGGGACTCGCCGGATCTTCGCTGTGCTTGGTGGAAGGCTGCTGCTCGGATGTTTCGACACCCTTCTGTTCCTTGGGCATCTCAACGCCGTCCTGCAGCTCGAGGAGCGACAACAGCAGTGCCTTCATCTCTGCTTCCTTGGAGAGTCGAGCGTCGGCATCCTCGGACCCGTCAGTGTCCGCTGCGGTGGAGGGGGTAACAGGGGGGCGTTGGAGCTCGCCTCGGTCCTTCTTTGCGTCCCAGACGTCCGGGCAGAGACTGTCAAAGCACTCCTTCAGCGCGTTGTACAGGAACACGCCGTTGTCCATCTTGAGCACGTGCTCCTGCATCTTGTCCGACTGAATGCACGTGATGATTTCCACCAGTCGGTCGCACTCTTCACTGCCCTTGGGGAAGACGCTTGAGCTGCCAGCTCCATGGGCAAGCCTCTTCACGATCGCGTTGTCCACACGTTTGTGCAAGCCTCGGTTCTCGCGGGCAGGGCACATCTTCATGTTCTCCAACACGTTGCCGAAGAAGCGAAGGCCGTCCACGTCGACATGCTGCCCAGGCATCTGCATCATGTTGGCGATCACCAGCACGTCCAAGCCGATGTAGTGCGCGGCGTCCATGCCGTCCGCATCGTCGAACATTGCACGCAAACGGTTTTGCGGTGCGGCGTTCCGAAGCTCGTACGAGTGGAGCGGAATCGTCTTCACGGTATTGAACAGCTCCGAGGCGAACAATCTGGCGAGGCCTTCGATCCCATAATGGGAGAAGCCGGCAACAAAGATGCACAAGTCTGCGACCTCGCGCTTCGTCCACCGCCTGCCCGCTCCAGTCTTCGATATGGGCCCCGCCTTCGGTACATGGCCGAGTATCACTAAGCACTCGTGTTGGAGGTCGCAGGTCAGCGTCGCAGTGGCGAGGATGGCCTTCGCCATGTCTTGGTGGACGAATCTGAACCAGGCCACGTACGAGCAATATATGTCTGGGTAGTGGTCACGTAGCGTGATGGCCAGGTTGACGGCTCCCACGCGAAGTATGGCGCTGAGCACGAAGTCTTCCAGAAGCGGCTTGCTCTCGCGCTGCCACCTGGACGCCTTCTTTTGGCTGGCGGTCTGGGTAGGCGCAGGACTCGACGCTGGCGACGACACTTGAGACTTGGTTGCTGCTCCAGAAGAGCTCGGCGCTGCCCTCGACACTGGCGGCGTGGCGGTCATCGAAGCTGACGAGGCTGGAGGCTCCGAGGCTGCTTGAGGCATCGACTTCTTCGGCTTGGCGGTATCCGATGACGATGGCGCTGGTGGCTCGGACGGTGATCGAGGCGTCGACTGCAGCGGCTTGGTGGCGGCTCGAGGCTTCTGCTTCGCGCGCGCTTGGGGTGTGTGCGCTCGCGCCTTGCTAGGCGCTGGTAGCAACGCCATCGTCGGCGGCACCTCGGTGGCCGACGAGGACGACAACGAGGACGACTCGGTGGCTAACAAGGAAGAAGACGAAGGCGGATCGGTAGGCTGCTGAAGTGCTTCCTGGAGGCCAAAGTAGAAGAGAGTGAAGTTCACATTTGGCACCAAGAACAATCCCCCCCAACCACCACCGCCACCCCAACCACCCCCAGAAGATGTGCGCCATCTGATTGACCCCCCCGATGGTTCACATGCACAAGCCTCAAGGGTGTGCCAGCCAACGCCAGCCACGGTCGAATCAAAAATACTCTGTGTGGTGGCCAGCCTCCTCACGACGAGCACGAGACGCAGATGGGCTCTGCGTTGCGGTCGTAGGGCCTGGCCAGCTCGCGGTCGGCCGGGTCGGCGCTCTCGTCGAACGGGTGCGTCAGCAGCTCAAAGATGTGCTCCACGCGGTCCAGGTCGCCCTCGGTCGCCGCGTCGATCGCCGCCTGCGCCACGTGGTTGCGCAGCACGTACACGGGGTTGGCTTGGCGCATGACGTGCTCGCGATGCATCTCGTACGCGGCGTCGGGCTGCGCGTTGTCGCTCTCCTGGCGCAGCCGGTCAGCGTACGCGTCCAGCCACGTGCCCCAGGCCTCGCGCACCGCCTGGTGCCGCTCCAATGTCGTCATGGCGTCCAGCGCCGCCAGCTTCTCGCGCTCCGCCGCCATTTTGGCCACCGCCTCGGCCGTGATGCCGTACTTGAGCGCCTGCGCCGGGCTCTCGCGCAGCAGCCGCTTGACCATCTCGAGTTGCTCGGCCGAGATGCTGGTGCCCGACAGCTTGCGCTTGAGCTGCTCCAGCGTCTCGGACAGCTCGACGAGCTCCTCGAGCACCAGCGCCTTGGACGCGCGGCTAAACGCGCGGAGACCAATCAGCCGGCGGAACGAGCACGCGTAGTCCGCTCCCGTGCGAGCCAGCACGTCCATGAGCGCATCGACCAGCTTGTTGGTGTCCGCGACCATCTCCACATCGTCCTGGCGGTGCACGAGCCCGAGCTTGCGGCGCATGAGCGCGTAGTACTCGCGGTCGTACTCGTCGTCGAACTCGAGGAGCGCGGCGTCCATGGGCGACCGGTCCGCGACGACGAGCTCGAGCTGGTCCGCCAGCACCGCGCAGTTCCACTTGCAGATCTCGGGCTGCGCCTCGAAGCGGTAGCGTCCGCCGTCGTCCGACGAGTTGCACACGTGCTGCGGGTCAAAGTACTCCATGAACCCGAACGGTCCGTAGTCAATCGTGTCGCCCACGATGCTCATGTTGTCCGTGTTGAGCACGCCGTGGCAGAAGCCGACCGCCTGCCACTTGGCCACCAGCCGCGCCGTGCGCTTGGTCACCTCGGCGAACAGCTGCACGTACTTGCGCTCGCTGGCAGCCTTGTCGTCCGGGCTTGGGCCGTTGCCGTCGTCGCTGGCCCAGATCTTCGGGAAGTGGTGGCGCAGCGTAAAGTCCAGCAGCTGCCGCATGAGCGTCTTCTTGTTGGGCTCGTGCGCGCTCGGGCCCGCGCGGTCCGTGAGCGGGTCCGTGTCCTTAAAGACCTCGAACGAGCCGAAGCGCAGGAAGCAGCGCGCGATGCGCACCACCACGGCCGCCGGCTCGAGCTTCGCGTCGCCAGTGTAGAACATGTCGCGCAGCACCGGCGCGTCCGTCGACATGACGACGCTGCCCGCGCGCGTGGTTGGCACGCCCAGCGCGTGCATGTGTTCGCTAGCCAGGAACTCGCGCAGCGTCGAGCGCTTGCGTTAGGCGCACACAACAAGGCGGACGGTCAGTGGACTGGGTTGCAGCAGAACAAGACAACAGCACAGTCACGTACCAGCACTTTGCGGCCGTCGGCCTGGCGCGAGTACGGCGTCTTGCCGGCGCCTTTGAGCTGCATCTCCCAGCGCTCCGCCCGCTGCTTGCCGCCGCCGTCGGCGTCCAGCACGGCCTCGCCCAGCGAGATGGCGGCGCCGTCGCCCAGCTGGCCCGAGAAGTAGCCGAACTGGTGGCCGCAGTAGCACTGCGCGCTGGGCTCCGACCCGTCGAAGAGCGCATTGCCGGCCAGGAAGGGCACCAGCTCGTCCATTGGCTGGATTGCGTCGCTGTCGCTGTCATCGCCCGTGGTGTCGTGACGCTCCAGCAAGTCGATGCCTACGAGCGCCAGCGGTTCCTTGGCCGCGATCACGAGCCGCGGGTTGGCCAGCGGCGTGGGCAGCACGCGCGACAGGAAGGCGCCTCCCACACGGCTGCGCACAAAATTGCGCGGCTCCGGGTCCACGGGCAGCTCGCGCAGCGCCGGGCTGTCGTAGCGCACGCCGCGCCGCGCGCGCCAGAAGCCGACGCCGGTTGTCGTTGCGCGGCGGCCGGTCGTCATTTCACTGGCGGATCCGGGCGAGGAGCCAGAAGCGGGAGAGGTGGAGATGGGGGCGGAGCGGAGGCTCATGCTGAGGTGCCGGTGGATCCGCGAGTGCGCGCGCTGGAGACGCGAGCGCGGTGCCAGCATGAGCAATGCGCGAACGCCGAGGAATTCAAGAGCCGCCCGTTTAGCGCAATCATTCTGAGCAGACCGTTTAACAGGCATACTCAGAACAAGTATAATGGATGAGGTTTGGTAGTGTACGGTCGCCTCTTACGTTGTTTGAGAATAAAATTAGAGGTGCCAAAGCTTACAACTGGAGGCTGAGCACCATGGAGAGGTAGCGCCAGGAGCTGCCGGCGTCCGGAGCCTTGTCCTTCTCCACTACAGGCACGCTGCTGCTCGACGACGCGGCGGAAGACGACGACGAGAAGGAAGACGAGGAGGAGGAGGACGAGGAGCCGCAGGAGGAGGAGACCGGGAGCACGGCAGACGGCGAGCGCGGCGAGAGCAGCTCGGATTTGATGGTAGTGGCAGCGGCAGCGGTGGCAGGCACCACCTTGGGCTCCAGCAGCGCCGACACGTGCTCGAACGAGCGAATGACGGTCGCGATGGGCAGCACCTGCGTCTTGATCTGCGCCTCCACCGCGCACAGGAGCGATAGGTGGGCGGGGCCTCGCATTCGAGGAGCAGGCTGCGCCGACAGCAGCTTGAACAGCTTCTGCAGGGTCTCGACGCTCTTCTCGAGCTTGTGCACGTGCACTGCGCTGCAGGGGAGCACCTGCGGTTGCTTGCACATGCCGAGCGCCGTCTGCAGCTCGCGGAGGACCAGCGCGACATCCGACAAGTACGCCGTGCGCAGCTGGTCTAGCTTGGATCGCTCTTGGCCGCCATCGGTCGTCGCTGTTGTTGTTGTTGATGCTGCCGATCTACCCGTCGTGAGTGTGTGCAGCGGTGGCAGTTTGCGTGTGCGCGTCGGCGGCGTCAATGCCTGCGTCCGCGGCTTGACCTCTGACGACTGAACGCGCAGGCGCTTCAGTGGCGATCGCGCGGCTTCAATCGCGTCGTCTCGGCCGCGTCGCGAGGCGTTGGCGCTGCTGCTCGAGGCGCGATCGCGGTGGGGCATCGAGGCGAGTGGTGCTGGCGTCCTTGCACTGGTGCTGCAGTGGAGTATCGGAGGAGAGGTGCGCGTGCGGCGGCGGAAGGCGGAGTGCAGCCGTCTCCCGGGGAAGTCGTCGTCTGCAGTCTGCGGCTTGATGGATCGACGGACGGTCTGCGCTGATGCGAGAACAAACACGGTGCGACACCGCATTACATTCTGGCACTTCGAAATAGCCTTTGTGAAAGGATACAGAAAGCAAGTGTTATTCTCCATTTTAGTGAAAGCGTCGCAAATTTTGCATTTTTATTGGATTACGCCGAGTTTAAACCTAAACTGGTGATTGCGTAGTTGGCGCATGTCACATGCCTTTGACACACATGTTGGTTTTGGAACCTGTTAGACTTCATGTTGTGCGTGTAGTGATTCCATGTATACATCAGTTTATGACTTGTACATTCTTCATATTACCCGTGATATCACATGCTATGTACAAATTCATCTTGACGCGAGCAGCCACTTCGCGACCTTGAACCAGCAGGGAACATGGATCTCTTCATGCACACATGGGAATACCAGCCAGCAGTGGGTTGGTTGGATCACGAGTCGTGACTCCGTGCCCGAGCGCTCCATCCGTCTATTATCCGCGTGCATCCCTGGCTCTCAGTCGTCCCCGGGGCCACCTGCACGGGTGCGTCACGACGTGGAAGGCGCCGGCATGTTGTCGTGTGACTCCCACCATTCTCTGAGCAAGTGCCATCTACTTCGAAGTACTCACACAAGCGATCGGCTTGCCAGGCCGCGTAGGGAGCCGACGTCGCCGCTTGGGTCGGGATGCACGACCATGTCATGCGTCACGCGGCTCGTTGCCTTGCTGTATCGTGACACGGCGCGACATTGTCTGACCGGGAACGGCCCAACGTCCACGGCGCCGCGCCACACACGTCGCAGGAAATGCAGACGATCGCCTCTGCTTTGCTGCTTGCGTAGTGGCGGCGCATGTTTCTTCGCTCGGACTAGGCTCTCTCACCCGAGGGCTCTCTCACCCATCAACTGGCGGCGCTTCCTCAGTTCCGCATTGAGATCAAGCCCAGTGGAGCAAGATGCTGACGCCGCGAGCAGTCGGCGGCTTCTTCCAGGCACGGCCGCAGCCGGTGTCGCCCGAGGACCCGCACCCACCGCTCTTCTTGCGCTACGCGCTGGCGACGCCGGACTGGGCCGCATTCCGCGCCAAGCTCGAGCAGGAGTCGACACGCGCCGAGCGCGAGGGCCGACGCATCAAGGTCGTGTACTTTGTGCGCCATGGAGAGGGCATC
>JAADXY010000303.1:0-28893 GCA_023338065.1 Phytopythium montanum
GCAGCCTTCGACACGGTGCTCATGCAGGAACTGGACCACGTCCAGGTGTCCGAACTCGGCGGCGCCGTCCATTGCTTGGCGGGTACAGCCCTCCGGTCGGTGCTGATGCAGGAAACGGACAACGTCCAGGTGTCCGTGACGAGCCGCTCCGTCCATGGCGGCAACAGTACAGCCTTCAGCTCGGTGGCCGTGTAGATACCGCACGACGCGCAAGTGTCCGTGTCTAGCCGCGTGGTCCATGGCTCGGTGAGTGCAGCCTTCCGTCCGGTGTTTGTGTAGGAAGTCGACGGTCTCGAGGTTCCCTCCGGCGGCCGCGCTGTCCATCGAGTCGGCTTCCCACCGCGTCTCCGGCCACTTGTAGTGGACGTACTGGACTACTTCGAACCGGCCGGCCAGAACAGCAGCCACCATGCCGGAGGTGACGCCTTGCGCGGTGCCCTGGCGCTGGTGGAGCCACAGCGCGACCTCTGCGCGGCTCTGGCGGAGCATCCAGCGCAGCGTCCACGCGGGGCACTCGACCGCCGGGTAGTGCTCGTGCAGCCACTGGAAGATGTCGGCGCGGCCGATGCTCATGGCGGAGATCAAGGCGGCGCGCGAACAGCCCTCGGTCCGGTGGGAATGCAGCCACTCGACCACTTGCAGCAGCCCGTTGGCCGCCGCCGCGTCCATCACGTCGCACGTGACTGCGAACTCGGGGAAGAACCGGCTCGGGTAGTACTCGTGCAGCCACTGGAGCACGTGCAGGTGGCCACGCGCAGCCGCCACTTGCATGGCCACGTCCAGATCCCGCGCTTGCTGCGACAATGGAGGCGTGATCGGCGGCCGCAGCAGCTTGGTGTGCGGCTTCGGCTCGCCCAGCTCCTGCCAGCGACCCGGCCCGTCCACGAACCCCTCGATGCAGTGGCCCACTTCGGGCCACGAGAGCGCGCCGCGCTCGCGCAGGACGACGGCGACGCATGTCAGGAGCGGCATGTCCAGGGTGAGAATGTCGAAGAGATCCGAGTAAAGTTCGCATGTGGGTGTGAAACGTTCGCAATTGGACGATGTGAGCGGACATATTCGAACTTAGGCACGAATCAGTGACATACAAAGGTCGAGTCGCACGTGACATGCGAACTTAGTCAAGTTGAAGTTGAAGTGGATTGGACCTCTACGCCAGAACGCATCGTATTACGCGGCGGCCGCAGTGGTGACCTCGTAATGCACATCTAATGGACGCTAGCAGCGACTTCCTGGGCGCCTAGACGAGCTCGAGCGCGTCAAAGACGACGGACGCGGCCAGGAACTCCTCGGCCGGGTCGGTGGAGCCGCTGGCGATCGTGAGCGCGATCGTGTTGGTGCCCGTGACGAGGTGCGCGGCCGGGATGGCGTACTCGTAGAGCTTGTAGTTGCCGAGCGTGACGCCGCGCGTCACTCCGCGCGTCTTGACGGCCACGGACGCGGGAACGCTCGGCGTGTAGTCGCCGTTGACCGTGATGCTGTTGCGGCCGCTACTCTGCGCGAGCGTCACACCGATGCGCAGTGTGCGCGCAGACGCCGCCTGCGTCTTTGTGAGCGTGAAGGACAGCGTGATGGGGTCGTTGACGCCGCGGAACTGCGCCATGGGGAAGTCGCTGTCGTCGTCCGAGCCTGGCGAGAACGTGGCGACATCCCAGTCGGCCATGGCCACGTCGCTCGGGTGCATCGTGTGGATCTTGTTGGCGTTCAGGAACCCGTCGGGCGTGCCGTCCCACGTGCCGATGCGCCAGATCGGGTCGCTCTCCAGTTCGTACGTGACGGTCGCTGTCGCGCTCGTCGTCTTGCCCTTGGCCACCGTCACTTCACTTGTCCCGACCGCGAGCTGCGTCTTGTAGACCGTCATGTTGTACGTGCCGGGCTTCATCATGGGCGACGTGAAGGACGTGGCGCCCGTGCCGACGTCGGTCCAGTACTGCGCCGCCGAGTTGGACCAGGTGACGACGACGCTGTCGGTCGAGTCGATGACGCTGTTGGCGTCCGAGATGGAGCCCTTGACCGACCCGCGCGCGCTGTCCGTGACGAATCCCGTCATCGAGAGGCTCTGGAAGAAGTCGAAGCTCACGTCCGACGTCGAAGGCGCCGCGCCAGTGGTGAACACGAGCGCGTACGGCCCGTGGAAGCCGTAGCGGTAGTCGTCGGTGCGCGTGTGGTCCGAGTTCATGTAGAACGTGAGCTCGTTGACCGTGGCGAACTTGTTGTTGATGTCGCGGAAGAACGGCCCGCCGATCGACGTCTCGTACCCGAGGTCCGAGACGACAAAGTACACGCCAGCCTTGACCGCCGTGCTCTTGACGCCGTGCACCTGGTCGTCCTTGTGCGCGATGCCAGAGTAGAACTTGGAGCGCGTCGTGCCGTTGCTGAGCGCGTAGACGTCTTCCGCCTCGATGGCCGTGGCGGACGAGGATGAGTACGAGGCCTCGACGACGCCCTTGTTCATGACGTTCGTGTCTAGGCGCGCGAGGAAGCGCAGCTCGGACAGCGAGGCCGCCGACGAGTGGTACGTGCCCATGTACACGGCGTTCTCTCCCGAGCGGAAGGCCACGTAGTGCGAGAGGCCAGTGGTGACGCAGCCGACCTGGATCGTGTCGTCCGTCGCGTCCACGCTGTGCGTCTTGATGCTCGACGTGACGGACCCGAGGCCAGAGTTGACGTGCGTGTACTTGCCGCTGAACTGCAGCTCGTTGCCGTTGTAGTCGATGCTCGTGATGTCGCACGAGGAGCGAGCCATCGTGATCTGCAGACCGGCGCCGGTCGAGATGACCCAGCTGCTAGTGCTCGACGTGTACCCGAAGGACGTCGCGGCGTCCACGCAGGTGCATAGCGCGCCAGCGAGTGCGGCGAGTGCCAACGAGAGCTTCATGCTGGCTAGGTGTCAGAGTTGGAAGCCACCGAGTCAAGGAAGGAGTGGAGAGCTTGAGCACTGGACGGCGGATCGGAGACTGCGGACTGGCATGCTCAAGAGCGTGAGCGGAGACCGAAGAGCGCGGCTATCACGCCGAACAGCGAGGAGCTCATCTCGGAGTATGGGCATTGGCATTGGCATTGGCGTTCAGCAGATCCAGCTGGTCGAACCGCGACGCATCGTGTGCCGAGCCTATCGTTTACACCCTGATACATGATAACTTTCTATATTGGTATGTCAATTTTCGGAATATGATTTCAATTCGACTGTAATATCTTATTAGTCCAATTACCTCATTTTTAGTTGCCAATCAATTGATCCGTCTCAAACACAAGCCTTCTGCATACCGTGATCATTCGAAAAGGTACGAATGCTCAAGTCGTACTTTAACGCCCAGCTTCAGTACTCGCTCGGTTTCAACCCTCGCTCGCTCACATGCATGGGACGCAGGAAACACCCACGCATACTGAATCACTGTCAAATTCGCCTGGAAGGTGGCGAGCGATCCGTCCCACCATCCACCACCATGCAGCGCGGACCCTCTGTCCGCGCGGGGGCCTCGCGTCCGTCCGTCGCGGCCGCGGCCGCCGCTGCTTCTCGCCCCAAGGCGCCGTCCATCCCGGACACGTTGGTGCTGCGCGCGACGCCGTCCATCAAGCGCTACAACATCGCGCGCTTCGACGTGCCGCAGGTGCCGGCGTTCAGCAACTGCGCGCAGCCCGTCATGATGTACCCGGAACCGGAGCGCGTGCCTAGCGAGGACGAGGAGAAGAAGGACGAGGAGCCCGTGGGGTACAACCCTGCGCTACGTAAGCGGCGGCGTCGACGACGCAAGGACACGCGGACCGCGAGCTGGGTCATCGAGGACGCCGAGGGCGAGAACAAGTTCGTCGGCGCGTTCGAAGGCGGGCAGCAGTCGACGTACATGCTGCTGGTCAAGAACCGGCACAACGACGAGTTCTCGGTCATGCCGGTGGAGCAGTGGTTCCGCTTCAAGAAGCCGCTGAACTACCGCACGTTGACGCTCGAGGAGGCCGAGGACATGAACAACGAGAAGAAGCGCGCGGTCGAGCGCTGGCTCATGAAGCACAAACTCGCGGGCGAGGACAAGGCGGACGCTGGCGCCGACGCCGTCAGTGGCGCGCCACGCATGCGTACGGGCGCTGTAGGCGGCGGTCGGGCTGGCGCGAAGCCTAAAGCCGCGGGTGACGACTTGTTCTCGGTGAGTGAGAACAAGCCGCGGCGTGTGGCGCGTGCGGCGCCGAAGAAGAGCGAGGAAGGCGCGCCGACGGGCGAGGACGGCGGGGACTTTGACGAGAAGTTCGACGACGACGAGAGCGAGGCGGAGATCGAGCGCGACGACGTCAAGGGGCTGCCGTCCGACTCGGAGGAGGACGAGTTCGAGGTCGACCCGGAGGGCACGGGCAAGCTGACGGAGACGGGTCAGGCCATGAAGGACCTGCTCAAGCGCGCGCAGAGCGGTGAGATGCTGGACGTTGCCGGGCAGGACAAGGGCGACGGGGACGGCGAGGGGGAGGACGACGAGGAGGACGACTTCTCAGCCAAGGACCTGATCAAGCGCGACCTGGGCGGGAACATCATCTACGACCGGTCGGACGCGGTCGGACCTGCGGCTGGGGACGGGAGTGGCAAGTCTGGTGGAGTGACGGGTGCGGGGGACAAGGCGGTGAATGGCGCGGGAGATGGCGGGAAGGGCGTGGGAGTGGATGGCGGCAAGGGGGCGGGTGTGGACGGCGCTGGAAGCCGCAAGCGGCCGATTGAGGAGGTGGCGGGAGCGCTCAAGGGGAAGGAGGAGACGCCGACCAAGGCCAAGCTGGGAGCTGGCGCGACGACGACGAGGCTGACGGAGGCGGGAGTGCAGCAGGAGCTCATGAAATTCGGCGGGCGGATGCGCACGCGTGACTTGCTCAAGAAGCTGCGCAAGTTGATTGTGACGGACAATGACAAGGCGCTGCTCAAGGACATCCTGCGCACCATCTGCGACGTCGAGGTGGACGCCATCGACGGCCGCCTGCTCGTGCTCAAGTCCCAGTTCCGCTAGTTGCGAGAGGGGTCAGGGGGGCTGGCTTTAAGCCGAGGGAGAGGTTCTGCTTTTGCATTGACAGGAGGCGTTGAGGGACGTGCTCCTCCGTCTGGAACTCACGGTAATACACGGACGATGTCGCTTGAACTTGACCTGGAGATTGCCTTGGTACTCTACACGGGGCCAGCCAGCGCGAAGGTGAGCGCCAGCGGCATCTTGGTGGTCGCCGACATCTTGAGCTTGAGCTGCGTCATGAACGAGAGGCGCAGGCGCTGTGGTGGCACAGGCAGCGCCTCGTCGTCGTCGTCGGCCTCCTTCTTCTCCTCTCCGTCTTCCTCCTTCAGCTCGTCACTGTCGTCCTTGTGGCGGCGCTGCTTGTTCTTCTTCTTCTTCGCCTTGTTCTTGGGCATCGGCAGTTGAATCGTCAGCTCCTTTGCCTTCTCGTCATATGAGCCCGTCGCGCGCAGGTCCTTGAGGAACAACCGCCGCTCGACGCCCAGCTCCATGATGTACACAGTGAAGCTCTGCTGCCCCGAGCTCATGACGACGCCCGTCACGTCGATATCGCCCAGGTGCTTCATGTACGCGCACAGGAAGACCTCGTCGCAGTCCTTCTCGGCCGCCTTGGCCGCCATCTTCTTGTCGTTGCAGGTCTGCGCGATGGACGTGAACTCCATCAGCCGCTCGGTCACGTTGTCCGATGCTTGAGGCTGCTCCTCGCTCGTCACGCTCTCCTGCAATAGACGATGCACGACCACGTCCGCGTACCGGCGGATGGGCGACGTGAAGTGCGTGTAGTACGGGATGTTGAGCGCGTAGTGGCGCCACGAGTCGGGCGACGCGCCATTGCCCGCCACCATGTACTCGGCCGGCTTCATAGGCTTGATGATCATCGCCTGGACGATCGAGAACACCGTGTCGCCGTGCTCGGTCCGGACGCGGTCGAGCGAGTCCGACAAGCGCTTCGTGGCCGACCCATCGACCTCGATCGAGTGCTCCTTGAGCGTCCCGAGCGCCAGCTCCAGCGCGCGCTCGACTGGCGGCGGGTGGTGACGGATGAACGCCAGCGGGCCGTGCGCTTGGAGCAGCTTCTGTGCGACCAGGAAGTTCGCGAGCAGCATGTACTCCTCGACCAGGCGGTTGCTGTCCTTGATTTGGTACGACCCGAACCGCGTCGGGTTGCCCTTGGCGTCCAGCGTGAACACGAGCTTGATATCGTTCAGGCTGATCGCGCCAGTGTCGAAGCGCATCGCGCGCCGGTTCTCGCCGATCGCCCACAAGTCCTTGACGCTTTGAATGACGCTGGCGTCCGTGATGGCGGGGTTCGCGCCTGGGATCGGTCGGCGGTCGACTTCCCACTCGTCCAGCTTGTCGCTACTGATCGTCCCGTCCAGCATCTTCTGGGCCGAGCCGTAGTCGAGCTTGCAGCACGACCGGATCATCGACTTGCCAAACCATGGCTCGGATCCCTCGACCAGTGTGCCGTCCAGGTTCATCTGCCAGACGACCGAGAACGCCAGCCGATCCACTTGAGGCTGCAACGAGCACAGCTTCTCGCACAGAATGCGCGGCAGCATCGGTAGCACGCGGTTCGGCAGGTACACGCTCGTCGCGCGGGCTTGCGCCTCCTTGTCCAGCAGCGAGTTGTGCTCGACGAAGTGCGTCACGTCAGCAATGTGCACGCCGATCTCAAACGTCGTCCGCGCCTCGTCCAACGCGCTAATGTGCAGCGCATCGTCCAAGTCGCGCGCATTGTACGGGTCGATGCTGAAGATCTGGTAGTCGCGGAAGTCTCGCCGCTTGAGCGCTTCTTCGGCTGGGATGTCCCACTTCTCACCGCTCGTGCCGTACTTGACGTCCAACTCCTCAAGGATCGCGCTGCTGAAGTCGAGCGTGTGCGCCTGCAAGTCGTTCTTGGACAGGATGGCCGAGATACCAGTGTCGATGCCGGTATACTCGCCCACCGTCTTGACGAACTCGCCCTTCGGGCTCCGATGCTGCGTCGACCACGACTTGATGCGGCAGAAGCACAGCATCGTCTTGGAATACACCACGGGGCGACGAATGAACTCGTCCGGCAGCTGGAGGCGCGGGATCTGAATCCGCCGAGGCAGCCGCTGGTCATGGGCCATGAAGTACGCATAGCCATCTTCGGATGGAAGCGACGCGGTCACGTCCGTCATCTTGCTCCTCGGCTCCAAACAGCCAATGAAGCCGCCAGAGTTGCCAGCCGCCAGCACAAATACCACCGTCGCTGTCGGTCGCGAGCGGGTCTTGCGGGCTCGCTCGTTGATCTTGGCGAGCTGTTCCTTCAGCTTGGCGTTCACATCGTTGGCCTTGGCCTCCGTGCTCTCGGCGTTGCGAATGATACACCTGGATGCGTCCACATTCGGTCGCCAGAGCGAATGGAGAGCGTTCTCGTCGATTTCTGGCTTTGAAGGTGGCGCTGGCAGAGTCGTTTGCGCTGACGCAATGGCCTTGACGTCCTCGCGGGCGTCGCCCAGCTGTTTCCACTCTTCCTCAGGGTGCAACTTGATCGCGACCAGGTCTCCGTCCACTGCGCGGTTGCGATCCGCCATGCCCTTGACGAGAACGTCCATTGGAATGCCGTCGACTGTGACGTAGCCGTCCATCCGGTACATGGCGTTGACGCGCAGCTTGCCCTGCAGAAGCGATCCGTCTTCAAGGCCGCTAGTGACGACGTCGCGCTCGAGGTAGTCTGTGTACACTAGGTTGCTGTCGCCGTCGCCATTGGCTCGTCCCCCTTGCTCGGTGCGGCCACGAGATCGCTGCTCGCGCTTCGGCTTGTCACCTGGTGCAGACTCCGGCTTGGGAGTCTCCCGGTCGCTGCGCTTCTTCGTCGTCTCAGTGTTGTTAGGAGCGGTGCTTGGAGGGTTCTTGTCCTTCTTCTTTGGCATCTTCTTACTGCTCCCATCCACCACTTGTGGCTTCTTCTCTAACGTCTTGGTCGTCTGCTTCCCAGTGCTGTAGTCAGCAGCTTTCTTCTTGGGCCCGCCAGGCTTGCCATCAGCTTTTCCTGCAGCGCTCTTGGGTTTCCCGACGCCCGATGCGCCGTCCACCTCCGCTGTGCCCTGTGATGGCAGCTCTTCTGTGACCTTCTTGTCCCTCTTCTTCTTCTTCTTCTTCTTGGGTTTAGACGGCGGTGTCGGGTGCAAACTGCTCGCTCCGATGCTCAACCCCGACGCCTCGATCACCAGCTGCTCCAGGTCGTCTTCAATGTCAAGCATGACGAACTTGCTGCCGCCAAAGGTCCCTTCTTCCTCCTCGTCCCCGTCCTCCTCCTCATCGCTGACCCCGACCAGCGCGTCATCATCGAACGTGTCGCCCTGTCCTGCCTTCCCCTCCGCCATCTGCTTCTGCGCCTTCTTCTTCTTCTTGTTCTTCTTCGGGTTCGCACTGGCTGCCTTTCCGCCCGGCAGCAGCGGAGCAGCCGTCACCTCGATCACGTCCTCTTCCACCGCCTCCCAGCGCAACACGACGCGCTCGCCGCCGCCGCCACGACCGCCCTGCTGCTTCGTCTTGGGCTTTGGCTTTGGCTTCTGCTTCTTATTCTGCTGCTGCTGCTGCTTTGGCGCGCCATCCACGCGCTTGGCCGCCGTCTTGGGCGCCATCCCCGCCCGCCTTTTCGTCCACGATACTGCAACTCGTTCTCTCCCTGGTCTTCTTGCTCGAGGAAACCAAAGTGAGCATGATCGGCAAAAGATGCGAGTTTCCCTGACCAGCACTCACGATTCAACATGCGTAGGTTCGCGGGGTGAAAGCTAAAGTTCGCATTTCACTATGAAAATATATTGGATTCTTCAAATTCAAAGTGCGAATAAAGCATGCTGTCCCATTCAAGTACGCACCTAACAATTGCTTCTGCGCGATAGACAACGCAACAGAACAAGCCTTCCGCGACCGACCATGCTGACCTGCGTCGAGGTGGTCGTGCGCTCCCACAGCGCGCTGTACGCGTGCCGCGAGGTCTGCGAGCGCGTCGAGGCCTTCATGGACTATCCGGAGCGCTGGGGCCGGCTGCGCGTGCCGCTGACGGACGTGCGGCGCATGGTACGTGGTCGGAAAGTGAGGCGCCACTACGCGTCTCGAGAGGTCCGGCAGCTGGACCGCGCCATGCAATCCGCTGCCTCTCGCGGCATGCTACACATGCTGCAGTGGCTGGACGCGTACTTCCCTCGGCGGTTCCACCGGCACATGGACGTCACAAACGACGTGATGGACGTGGCGGCGGCCCACAAGCAGCTGCCGGCGCTCGAGTGGCTGCATCGGAACCGAAGTGACGGCTGCAGCAGCGCGGCCATGGCGTATGCAGCGGGCGACGGACGGCTGGACATTGTGCGGTGGCT
This sequence comes from Phytopythium montanum, assembly GCA_023338065.1. Taxonomy (NCBI): domain Eukaryota; phylum Oomycota; class Peronosporomycetes; order Pythiales; family Pythiaceae; genus Phytopythium; species Phytopythium montanum. Next base: position 9,332 of record JAADXY010000303.1, read on the forward strand.
TCATGAACGCTACCCGACAGTTGGCTGTGAGACCAGGGCGTTGCGCTGGGCGCTGCGCCAGGGGCACGTGGAGGTGGCCGAGTGGCTGGCTGAGCGCGACCTTGGCGGCGGGTGTTTACCGTCGGACGCGACGCTTTTCGCCGGCTCTGGCCGCCTGGACACGGTGCAGTTTGTGCACGCGCACTTCCCGACGCTCCCGTGGGAGCCGGACGCGATGGACGCGGCGGCGGCGGGCGGACACTTGTCGGTGGTGAAGTTTCTGCATGAGAACCGACCGGAAGGATGCACCACTGCTGCCATGGACGACGCGGCCGCAATGGGATGCCTCGACGTCGTCAAGTTCCTGCACGAGAACCGCCGCGAGGGCTGTACGCTGCGCGCGATGGACAACGCGGCGGCCAACGGACACTTGGAGGTGATCAAGTACCTGCACTGCCATCGGAGTGAAGGATGCACGCAACGCGCGATGGACACCGCGGTCTTCTGCGGGTATGGGCACATCGTCCGCTGGCTGCAAGCGAACCGCAGCGAGGGCTGCTCGGACCGAGCGTTCGACTCCGCCGCCCGGCGCGATAACCTATCCATGCTGCGGTTCCTGCACGAACACTACGGCGAGAGGGCGGGGTGTACTCGGCGCGCGGCGCGCTCGGCGGCCAGCAACGACAGCGTGGAGGTGCTCGAGTGGCTGGATGAGACCGACCCGAGCCTGCTGGAGCTGGACGACCTGATCTCGTTTGCACAGAGGCAGCAGCGGTACGTCGCCGCCGACTGGCTCAGCCGGTTGGCTCAACAGAGGGAGGAACGGGAGGAGCGCGAGCTGCCAGCACCTTGAGAGCTTGGATACATCATGTGCATTTGCATTCGCGCTGCTCTTCTCCACAAAGACAACTGCAAACCAAGAGAATTACCTGTACCATGCGAGCGGATCGTCGGTCACTGAGACCGCAACATCGTTAGTAAGTGGTAACAACCGCAAGGAGGGAAGAAGACGACGTACCACAAGTGCCCGCGCAGGTCGAATGGCTCTACGCAGCCGCCTCGTTCATCTCCAGCTCGTACCGGCGCTTGTCTTGCACGGCCGCTTCGACCCATGGCGCCTTCTCGTCCTCCGTCATGCCCTGCCAGATGGCGAGCAGCTTGGCCATCACGTCCACCATTTGGGCACCAGGTGCCAGCGTCTGCTTGACTTCTTGGCGGTGCGCGACGCTGAACAGCACGTACGCGCTGCGCGCCTTCCGGACGGCGCTCAGTCGTCCGCTGGCCTTCGGCTTCTTCTCCTTCTTCACCTTGATTGCCGAGCCCGACGGCGCCTTCTGCTTCATCGCGGACGGCGACCAAGGCGACTTTGGCAGGCGGTTCACGCCGGGGGATCCAATCGCTGCTCCTTCCGCCTTGGCCTTGCGGTCCGGCGAGTCGGCCACGTCCGTCATGTTCTCGCGCTTGGCCACCTTGGTCTCCTTCTTGACACCGCCCTCGTAGTGGTATTCGTCCTCGTCCTCGTCCTCCTCGCGCACGCGGTCTTCCTGATCCTTGAGCCCCCACGCCAACTGACCCTTGGACACATCGTCGAGCGGCACGGCGATCTGCCGGATCTTCTTGAGCACGTACGACGGCTGCAGCTCGAGCCCCTTCTCGTCCTTAATGACGGCGCAGAAGTCGAGCGCGACCTTGGCCGCGTCCAAGTTGGTCGACTTGAGCATGAACTCGGCGAGCGCGGCCTTGTGCTGGTCGACTTCCACCTCGTTCTCGTCGCGCTCCTTGCGCTTCTTGGTGCGCTTTGCCTCGCGCTGAGCCTGCATGCGCTTGGCCTCCTTCATGATGAGCTCGTCGACGCGCTGCTGGTGGCGTTTGAGCTCGTCGCGCGCTGTCGCCAAGCGCGCGTCCAAGTCGTCGCGCTGCCGCTGCAGCACGATCCGCATGTCGTGCTCCTTCCTCTCCTTGGTCTCCAAGTCGGCGTTATCCTTCTCGCAGATGCGCATCAGCGAGTCGCAGCGACGGCCAATCTCCGCGGGCGTGCGCGACCGGAGGTAGTAGTCGAACGAGAACATCTCAAGGGTGCAGATCTCCTGCTTGATGCGGTCCCACGCGCCGTAGCCGAACTTATTGACGAGGCACAGCAGCACGCGGTCCTCCTCCTCTGTGAACACCTTGCCGCCCTTGCCCTGGTAGTTGATCGGCATCTCTTCCCAAGGGTTCGCGTACCGCTCCACCTTCCTCGCCGTCTCGGCGGTCAAGCGCTCGATCTCCAGCAGCTTCGACTCGCCCTTCTCGATCGACTTGAGGATCTTTGGCCAGTCCCCAAGCTCCTCCGGTCCGCGCGAAAGGAACACCTCGGCGTAGCGCTGCACCTCATCGAGTGGCTTCATCATCTCGCGGGCAACTGCCTCCACGTTTGCGCGGCCGTAGCGAGCCAGCAGCTTGATGAACAGGAAGAACTGCGGCTTGTTCCAGTCCCCGAAGGCTTCACGCAGCAGCAGCTCCTTCTCCGCCAGCTCTTCTTCACTCAGATACTGCGCATGTGGCGGGAGCGGAGGCTTGTCATTCTCCGCCTTGGCGTGTTCGTAGTTGGCGCACTCAATGTCGTGCAGCTCCAGCAGGCGACGTCGGTTATAGAATTGCCACTCGTCCATGCGCGGCAAGCGAAGCGCCTTCGGCAGCTGTTTCTGCTTCGAGTTGGCTCGCCGGTTCGCCTCAGGACCCGCAAGGCTCTGGCGCATGACCGCACGACGCTCGCGCTTACCAATCCCCGCCGTCATGGTCTTGGCGAACTCGGCTTCCGCGAGGCGCTTGAGCTCGTCTTGGCGCTCCTTCTCCTTCGAGTAGTCGACGCCGTCGTAGTTCTGGATACTGCCGCCGTCTAGTTTGAAGTCGAGCAAGTCGCCCTTGTCGTGGGCCTGCAGCTTCTGCTTCATTTCCTCCGTTCGCTGCTCGCCCTTGGCCAAGATCGCGTCAATGTCTTCGTCCGTGATCATCGAGTCCGTCGCGCGGAACACTTGGTCGGCACCGAAGCGGATCATCTCGAGCATGTCGTTCTTGCTCAGCTTGGCTTGCTTCTCCTGCAGACGGCCCTGCTGCACCACCATGGCGTCTAGCTTGAGCTTCTGCTGCGCGCGCTCGATGATCTTCTCCTCGACAGAGTCGGCCGTCACCAGGCGGTACACGTTGACTTCCTTCTTCTGGCCAATGCGATGCGCGCGGTCCTGAGCCTGCAAGTCCGCCTGAGGGTTCCAATCCGAGTCGTACAAGATGACGACGTCTGCAGTGTACAGGTTGATGCCCAGGCCGCCGGCGCGCGTCGACAGCAGGAAGAGGAACTTGGACGAGTTCGGGCGGTTGTACTCCTCGATCGACGACTCGCGGTCCTCGTACGTCGTCTGGCCGTCGATGCGGCAGTACTCGAACTGGCGCATGCGGCAGAAGTCCTCCATGATGTCCAGGATGCGCGTCATCTGCGTGAAGATGAGCACTCGCGAGCCGCGCTGCTTGAGCTTCTTGAGCAGCTTGTCCAGCAGCACCATTTTGCCGCAGTTGTCGATCACATGGTCGCCCAGCGGGTCCAGCGATCGATCTTCCTGGCCTTCAAACAAGTACGGATGTCCGCAGCATTTGCGCAGCTGCATGACAATGTTCTGCAGCGCGCTCTTCGACACGCCCGCCGCGCCGCCGGTGATCGTGTTCATGTCCCGCAGCAGGAGCGACTTGTACAGCGCCTTCTGCATAGCCGACATGCCGACGAACAGCAGCGTCTCCTTCTTCGGCGGGAGGCTCTTCTCCACGTCGGCCTTCAGGCGGCGCAGCATGAACGGTCGCAGGATCTTGTGCAGCTGGCTGATCATCTGCTTCTTGGCCTCGTCATCGTCCACGTCCAGGTTGAACCACTCGTCGAACTCTTGCGAGGACGCGAACACGTCCGGCAGCAGGAAATTGAGCAACGCCCAGAGCTCGTGCAGGTTGTTCTGCAGCGGAGTACCCGTGAGCAGCAGTCGGTGCTGGGTCTCGAGCATGCGCACGACCGTCGAGAACTGCGACGTCTCGTTCTTGATGCGGTGCGCTTCGTCAATGACGAGGTAGCGCCACGCGAACTTGCACAGCGCCGCCCTCTCCTTCAGGCACATCTCGAACGTCGTCACGCAGACGTCGAACTTGCGCTTCTTGTCCGAGAGACCGGGGCACAGCACGTCCTGAATCACCTGCTGCCGCTCCTCCTTGGTGCCGTGGAACTTGACCGCTCGCAGCGACGGGCACCAGCGCTTGAACTCAGCCAGCCAGTTGCTGAGCGTCGACTTGGGCACGAGCACGATATGCGGGCCCGAGATGTTCTCGAACTCGTAGAAGTACCCGAGGACCGAAATGGTCTGCAGGGTCTTGCCGAGTCCCATTTCGTCCGCCAGGATGCCGTTGATACCTTGATGAGCCAGGTTGACCATCCAGCTGAGTCCCTCTAGCTGGTACGCGCGCATCGTGCCGAACTTGATGACCGACGGCTGCTTCGTGAGCCGCACAATGTCGTGTTTGTCGTGCAGCAAGTCCTCGTCCTCCTCGTGCTCGGTGCGCTTCTTGAGCTGCGTCTTGTCGTCCTCGGCGTCCTTCTTCTTGGCCTTCTTCTTGTTCACCTTGCCGCTAAAGTGCGCAAAGATGTCGCTCTGGGACAGCAGGTACTTGAGCCGCGCCGACGCAATGTCCGACTTCTTCTGGGCCAGGTCGTCCTTCTGCCGCTTCTCCTCGGCTTTAAGCTCCTCGCGCTCCTCGATCTCCTGCTGGCGGATCTCGTCCCGGAGCCGCTTGGCCTCCAGCTGCTTCCCCGACAGCTCACGTGGCGGGTGCACGCGCTTCGGCTTGACTTCCTCCACCACCGGCGCCTGTTCCATAGGGCTGAGTGAGCAACCTCCCGGCCCAAAGCAATTACCCTCAGGCTTCCAGTCACTAGGAGCCAGCACACACCTTCTTGCGCTCGCGCCGCCCCTCCACCGTCGCGTACAAGTCTTCACGCTTGCGTCTGCGCTCGGCCTCGACCTCTTCGTCGCGCGCACGGCACTCGGCCTCGTAGCGCGCTTTGTCGGCGGCCGCTAGCTCACTGAACTCCTCCCGCTGGACGGCCGACAGCTGCTGCCAGCGCGCGCTCACCTCGCGCGCGATGGAGCCCAGCTCGAGCGTCTCGCCCGTCTCCTCGGCACGCGCCGCCAGCGCCTGTCTCACGTCGGCCATCGCGTGCTTCTGGAAGAACTGGTACGCCGTCTTGGCTTTGGCAGGCTGCACCGCCGCCGCATGCTGGAACTGCGCCTCCACGGCCACCCAGTCCGCGCGGCTCTCCTTCGCCACGCCCTCTCCGCGCGCCATGAATGCGCTCGCTTTATAGGACAATCCACAGGTTCACCGCCTTTCTGAACAGGACGCAGGCACCACGAGAACGCCAGGGACGTCAGCGCCGCGCCGTCACCGCCTGTGAGGCGTCTCGTTACTCCACAGCACGCACTGCTTACCTGCGCAGACGCCCTGGATCCTCTGGGAGCTCACGCCGTCCGTCCGTCCGTCCGTCGAGCGCCGCGTCCCTTCTCCGCCTTTCCCCCTCTGGGTGTTTCCAGGTGTAATTTGGCGGCAAGTTGGCAGCAAGTCTCGACATCCTCTTCAATACAGGACCTAACGTAAACTAACGTGGTCCACGTTTATTACACATTCAAGCCTTGGATAGCGTTTCCAACCTGATAACAGACCGTGCCGCGCCTTAGATAGTGTCGCAAACTTGATTACGGGCGGAAGCAACGATGTGGTTGAAGATTTCCGCGTTCTTCGCTCACATAACGAGTCGCAGTCAACCCAGCATTCGCGTCAATATTCCCTCTCGGAATGCGCTCGCTCCCGCTGTTGCTCGTCCTGGCGGCTGCTGCTGCCGCCGCCGCCGCTGCTGCTGCTTCTCCTGCTCCTGTGGATGCGGCCGCCTTGGTGTTCGACCCGTCGGCGCTGCAGTCGTCCGCGGCGTTCGACCCGGCGGTTGCCGACGCCTGCGCGAGCTACAAGTCGTGCGACGCGTGCCTGAACGCGAGCTCCTTTTGCCACTTTTGCGCCTCCGACTTCGAGTGCCACGCGATTCTCTCGCCTCATGGATGCGCCACGGGCATCGGCCAGTGCCACCACCTCTCCGGTACGTCGTAGTGGCCCTCAGGACCAGGCCTGCGACCTGAACGCCCACCTAACGGTCGTTTGTCCTTGCAGATTGTGAGAGGAAGGCGCCGCAGTATGTGGGCTATGGCCCGCCGCCGTCGGTGGTCGTCGCGGTACTGTGCCTGGTGGTGACGCTGACGTGCTGCGCGTGCGGCATCTCGGCCATCTGCTCGGTCTTTTGCCGGCGCCGCAAGCCGCCCTCGCGCCAGGCGGCGGCCGTCGCCGCCATCCGCGACAGCAAGAAGAAGCGCAAGCAGAAGCGGAAACAAGCCGCCGCGGGGTGCGCCACGTTGACTTGCTGGTTGTATGGGAGGTGGCTGTGCTGACTAATGACGAGCACACCTATTGCATGGCAGAGCGGACGACCAGGTGCAGCCGCTGTTACTGGCCGAAGAGGGTGTGGTGACGTTCCAGAACGACCAAGACGACGACGCGCTGGACCGCCTCGAGACACGATACGACCGGTGAGTGACGCGCTGCTAGTAGCAGCTTGGCGCTGCGCTTACACTGGGCGATCGTATGTGTCGTAGGGCGGAGCACGCGTTCAGTTGGTCGACGTTCTTCTGGCGGCTGGGCTGGCTGGGCACGCTGCTGGGCGTGACGGTCGTGTCGCTCATGTTCTACCCGCGCATCCCGGACTACAACGTGTGCAACCGCGAGTTCGAGTGGGAGTCGATCCTGCAGAGCCTGCGCCACTTGGAGCCGACGATCAACTACCAGGTGCTCATCAGCGTCATCAACGAGAACCGCTTCGGCTTCGTGCTCGAGTCAGGACGCGCCGACATTTACCACAAGGGCACGTACGTGGGCGTCTGGGAGCTGTCGACGCCATGGGAGACGGCTTCCGGCGCCATCAGCGACATCATCGCCCCCATTCAGATCAAGCCGCCGACTGTGGCCGAGTCGTACGCGCTGTGGACCGACTTCCGCAACAACGAGCTCATCTTCCGCATCAACGCCACCGTCACAGGCTCCATCACCTGGGGCACCCACAAGGTTTGCTTGGCTTGCTGGCACTCTTTGTTGGTGTACATGCGACTTATTGACTTGTGTTGACGATGCCCACGGCCAGATCTACCGCATCTCGTCCTCGGTGCCCGACGTCGAGTTCCTCGTAGGCGCCGAGTACGACCGCGGCCTCTGCATGTGCCCCAGCTACGCGACGTGAGTGTCAACTGCATGTTGGGGCGATAACAAAACCCGGAACGCCACGTCACGTCCACGTCAAGCCGAGTCGGTCGAGGTCCATGGCCTTCAGTCTGCCAAACAGAATAGATATGGAGCGCCAACGCGCCTGAAGACAAGCGGCAGGCGCTCAGAAGCTGCCGTTGGGCTGGAAGCTGGCCATGTCACCGCCGCGCGCGTCGAAGACCTTGGCGAGCAGCTCGTCGGCGCAGGCCATGCGCGCGCGCTCGGCTGTGACCGGGCTGCGCAACACGAAGTATCCCTCGACGCCGGCGTCCTTGCGGGCGGCGTAGATGGCTTCCTTGACGGCGAAGAGCGCGCTGGCGCCGAGGAAGAGCGGCGGCTCGCCCACCGCCTTGCTCGAGTGCACGGCGAAGCGGTTCTTGGAATTCGCCTCGAGCCAGACGTTGAACTGCAGCGGCAGATCGTTGGCGCTCGGGATCTTGTAGGCGCCTGGGCCGCGAGTGAACAGGTGGCCGCGCTTGACCCACGGGTGGTCGTCGTCTCCCCAGACGAGCTCCTCAAGCGCGTACAGCCCAAAGCCCTGCATGAAGGCGCCTTCGACCTGGCCAATGTCGATCGCAGGGTTGATACTCGCCCCCAAGTCCATGAGCAAGTCGACGCTCTCCATGTGGAAGTCGCCCGTGAGCACGTCCAGCTCTGCCACGGTGCACGCGATGCCCGTCGTGTAGTAGTTGAAGGCCGTTCCACCCGCCGCGTTCTCCGCCACAGTCTTCTCAAAGTCGTAGCCGCAGCGCTCGTTCGGCACAATGTAGAAGCCCTGCGCCGACAGGTTGACCCGGTCGAAGTACGCGGCGTTGGTGACGGCGCTGAACGGCGCGTCAGGTCCCAGTCGCTGCCTAACAGGCTCAAGTCGAGCTAGGATCTGCTCACACGCGTCCAGAGTCGCCATGCCGTACAGGTCGGTGCTCATGGACGCGGCGGACGGCTGCGAGTTGGGCACCTTGCTCGTGCTCGTCTCCTCAATGTGCACCTGTTCATGCGGGATACCGAACGCCCTGGCGGCCACTTGGATCACCTTGGTGTGTAGCCCTTGCCCCATCTCGACGCCTCCGTGGGAGATCAGCACGCTGCCATCCGCGTACACGTGCACGAGCGCGCCGCCCTGGTTCATGAACTTCGACGTGAAGCTGATGCCGAACTTGCACGGGATGATGGCCACTCCGCGCTTCTTCCAGCGGTTCGCGGCGTTGAACTCGGCTACTTGCGTCTTCTTGTCGAGGAAGGCGCTCCGCTCCATCGTGTGCTGCCATAGTGTGCGGAGGTTGAAGTCGTCCAGCGGCTGCCCGTAGTGCGTCACGTCGCCTTGCTCGTACATGTTGCGCCAGCGCACGTCTTCCGGCTCGAGCTGCAGTGTCCGCGCAATGTGCTCAATGTACGTCTCTGCGATCATGAGGCCCTGCGGTCCGCCAAAGCCGCGGAACGCCGTGTTTGTCGGCAGGTTCGTGCGGCACACGGTGCCCCTAGCGCGCGTGTTGGGGATGTTGTACGCGTTGTCGCAGTGGAACAGCGCGCGGTCCATCACGGCGAGCGAGAGGTCCATCGAGTACCCGGCGTTGTTGTAGATGTCCACGTCGAGCGCCAAGATCTTGCCCTCCTTGGTCGCGCCGACCTTGTACTTGGCGTAGAACGGATGCCGTCCGCCGCTCGCCAGCATGTCCACATGACGCTCGAGCAGACACTTGACCGGCCGCTTCATCACGTAGGCTGCAACGGACGCCGCGCAGGATACAAACACGCTGCGGGTCTCCTTGCCGCCGAAGCCACCGCCGATGCGCTTGGTCGCACACGTGACGAGGTTGTCGCGCAGTCCGAGGACGCGCGCAACGAGCGACTGAGTCTTGGCAGCCGCCTGGGTCGACGCAATGACCTTGATGCCGCCTTCGTACGGCGTCGACAGCGACACGTTCGTCTCGAAGTAGAACTGCTCCTGGCCGCCCATGGTCATCTCACCCTCGACGACAACGTCCGAGTCCGCGAAGCCCTGGTCGACGTCTCCGTCCACGATCGAGTGCGTCGGCAGGATGAACGACTTCTCGCGGATTGCGTCCTGGATCGTGATGATCGACGGCAGCTCCTCGTACTCGACCTTGACTCTGTCCGCCGCGGCCGTCGCGATCTCGTGGGTCTCGGCGACGACCATACCGATAGGCTGACCGACGCAGAGCACCTTCCCATCGGCAAAGCACTCTTCATCCTTGAGGACCGGGCCGATCTTGTTCGTCCCGAGCCGCTCCGTCTTGAAGATCGACGCGTCGAAGAACCGGTGGACGCCCTCCATTGCGAGAGCTTTGCTTGCGTCGATGCTTTTGATCAGGCCGTGGGCGACAGTGGAGAGGACCAGCACGGCGTGGAGAGTCCCCAGTGTATTGGGCAGGTCGTCGGCGTACATGGCTTCTCCCGACACCTGCATGTACGCCGACTTGTGCATCAACGGGTCGCCAACAGGCCCGCGCTTGGTGGTGCCGTCGCCTACAGTCTTGTGGTTTGAGCTCAGAAGACCGCCGCGTTCGACGCCGTAGGTTTGGACGCCAACTGATGCTGGACGAGACGAATGCAGGAACGATTCACCCGCCGACTCGATCTTCGTGTCGATTGCGGGTGCGGCTGGCAGCTCGTTGGTAGCAGTGCTGGCCTCAATGACATCACTATCCAGCTGCTTGGACGTCTTGATGAAGAACTTGTATAAGAAGGACCCGCACAGACTCTCACGGTACCGCGCCATGCCGCCGGGAACGCCTTCAGGCAGCTGGAAGTCGTTGGCGTAGAGTACGTCACATGCCGAGTCGAACGTCGCTGCTGTGAACGGCTTGCCGATCATGAACTGCTCCGTTGTCTTGGCCGCTTTGGTCACTGGCGCCATCCCGCCGTACACGATCGACGCGTCAGCGATCGTCCACATGTCCGACGCATCCATGGGTTCCAACTGGACACGGATCCCGGCCGTGACGATGCTGATGTCGTCCTCACGGCGTCGCGCCTGCTTGAACGGCAGGACGTACTCCCACTGCTGTGTGTACGGGACGTAGACACTCGTGATGACTTCGTCAGACTCAAGCCCCACCTTGCGGTAGGCGAGGAAGAAGTCGCGCACGTGCGTGTATCGAGGGCCGTTCTCCAGCGATTGGATCTCGATGACCGCGTTCATGGACGCCAGGAGAGGGTTCATATCCGAGATCGGACTGGCCGTCACGAGGTTCCCGCCGATGCAGGCGACGTTGCGGATGTGCGTGCTGGCGAACCACTTGAGCATCTTGGTGATGGACGTGAACGCATGGGTCTGGTGCTTCGGGAGCGTCTTGGCCAGCCCCGCAAGGTGCTCCTTGACGTCGGTCAGTGTGACTGCCGCGCCAAACTTGACGCCTTGGAACGCGTCAGCGCCAGCGAAGAGCGTCGTGTTGATCGCATCTTCGCTCGTTACCTCCTCGATGGCGACAAGCTCAGGTACTCGGCTCACGTTGACAAGATGCGCGTACTTGAAGTTCTTGAACTTGGTCTCGATCCCCATCTCGGTGTTGCCCACCGATATCTTCGCGTCGTTGAACTCGCTCTTGAGCTCGAGCAGCTGTGTAAGTGTGACTGGCGAGAACCAGCGCACATGCTTGCCCTCGATCTGGAGGAACTCGGGCGACTGGCCCTTCAAGACAAGCTCTTCCGGGAACTCCATGGCCTTGGCCGTCGCTGTCAGCTTGGCTGGCGTCTTGTTGTCGGCTTGTTGACCGTCCCAGCGCTTGGCCAGCGCGCGGATCTTGCTCGATGAACAGCTCGTGACCTCGCGCGGCTTGCTATCAGCGCCGTGCAGGTCTTCAATGTCGACGCTGTCGCCGTCCGCCTGCTTGTTGGGGCATCCGACACAGTCGCCCTTGCAATGCGACTCGAGTGCGTCATCGCCGAAGCTCTTGGCAGCGTCCAGGATCGGCCGGTACCCCGTACACCGGCACAGGTTGCCGTCCAGGTTGTGCTCGATATCCTCCATCGTCAACGGAACGCCTGTCTCGCGCTGCTTGACCATCGAGTAGAGCGCCATGACGAAGCCGGGCGTGCAGAAGCCGCACTGCGACGCGTGCGACTCGGCCAATGCCTGTTGCACGGCGTGCAGGCCGCTCGGCTCGCCACCAGGCCCGAGGACCGCGCCGATGCCCTCCACCGTCGTGACGGCGCATGCGTCCATGGAACACAGAGGCGCGAGGCACGAGTTGACCGACAGATGACGCACTTGGCGCGTGCGCAGGTCGAACTTGGACACCGTGACGGTGCAGGCGCCGCAGCCGCCCTCTCCGCAGCCGAGCTTGGTGCCCGTGAGCCCCAGGTCGAGGCGCAGGAACTGCAGCAGCGTCTTTTCCGGCCGCGCCTGATGCTCTGGCACCTGCACGCGCCGCCCGTTCACGTACAGAACGAGGTCGCGGCGTACGCCAGTGGAGCCCACGGCCACCACGCGCTCCAGTGCTTCTTCCCCTGGCGGCGGACGCGGAGCCATCGCTGTCTTCTTGGGTTTACTACGGAAGCAGCAGGCCTTTCCTCGACGGCGCGACTTTGAGAATGGGCCGCAATGCTGGGTGTGAGGGTTGCCCTCCAGCGGGCGTCCTTTCCTTGACTTGGAGGTTGTATGGGCGGTGAATGCGCAGGTGTGAATGCAAGGGATTCCCAGGATTCCCCAAACACCTCGGCGGGTCGCCATGCGAGTTGACACTGCAACATTTACAAAAGAGGGTTGATTTGTTAATAAAATCAGAAAGGAAAGCTCCAGCGAAACCGTTTTTCGGCTAGTGTCCACAAAACGCACCCTTTTCTGCGAATATCGCGGTTGAAGGGGGATGCACCAGCGGAATATTTTGTCGACGCAGGGCGACGTCACCGTTTGACGCTGCGGTTCGCATTCACCCGATCCGGTCTGATCCGCGATCGCTGATCCAGCGAGGGGGGGGATTGCACCGACCTCTTGATGAACATGGCTCGGAAGCCCACCCGCTCGAGTTGCAGCAACCTCCGCCGGGCATCCGGCAGCAGCCAGCGACTGACCGACCGTTGGCAGGGACATGGACACAAGTAGGTTCAAAAGCTGAGTCACAACGATCACATTGAGGGCAAATCCACTGGAGCTACTTACTCGACGACGACGTACGCATCAATTCTCTCTACCATCTAACGCTCACACTCTTACTCGACTCTGGCTACGCGCACGACTCGTAGATGCCGGCGCCAAAGTCCTGCGTCCAGTAGTGCTTGTACCTGGCGGCGGAGTTGTACGCGTGGCCCATGCCAAAGTGCGTGTACTTGGCGTTCAGCAGGTTCTTGCGATGCCCGGCCGAGTTCATCCAGGCCTTGACGACCGCTGTGACGTCCGCCTGACCCGCCGCCACGTTCTCCGCGATCGCCGAGTACTTGTAGCTCTTGGCGGTGATGCGCTTCGCCATGCTGGATCCATCGGAGCCCGTGTGGCTCATAAAGTTGTTCTTGGCCATGTCGTTCGAGTGGCTCTGCGCCGACGACTGCAGCTTGCTGTTGGTGCACAGCGCGCCGACGCCGACCTTGGCGCGCTCGACATTGACCGCCGCCAGCATCTGCGCCTGCATGGACGTGCCAGTCGTCGTCGCCACTGGCGCCTTGGTCGTGGCAGCCGGCACCTTCGTTGTTGCGGTCGGCGCCTTGGTCGTACTAGCCGGTGCCTTCGTCGTCGCCACTGGCGTCGTGGTCGTCTGAGCCACAGGACTGGCAGTCGTCGTGGCAGGAGTTGTAGTGGTCGGCGTCGGCGCCGTCGTCGTCGAGCCATCGCACGCCTCTGCCGAGCTAGAACCAAAGGTCTGCGTCCAGTAGTGCTTGTACGTGCTCGAGGCGCTGTAGGCGTAGCCCGTGCCGAAGTGCGTGTACGCGGCGTTCATAATGTTGGCCTTGTGGCCCGCCGAGTCCATCCAGGACTTCATGACGGACGCCACGTCCGCCTGGCCAGCCGCTACATTCTCCGCGAGCATCGACATGGTGTAGCTCTTGGCGCGAATGCGCTCCCCCATGGTCGAGCCGTCCGAGCCCGTGTGGCTCATGAAGTTGTTGCTCGCCATGTCGTCCGAGTGCCCTTGCGCCGCGGACTGCAGCTTGGCGTTGGTGCAGAGCGCGCTCAGACCGCTCTTGGCGCGCTCGGCATTCACCGCCGCGAGCATCAGCGCCGTGAAGTCGGCGCTTTGCGTGTATGTCTGCAGCAATCGCTCTCCTGAAGGCACAGTCGCCGTCGCGTTGCCGCTGTTGGCCTCCGCCTTGGACTGCGCGTGCGGATGGAGCAGACCGTCGCCTCGGACGCCGCCAGCACTTGCAACTGCCGCCATGAAGACCATTGCGGTCATAGTCATGAGCACTGCAGAGCAGTTGCGTGGACGTGAGGCGAGACGACTCATTGTCTGGACGAGGAGGTTGCACGTCGCGGTCGAGGGTGAATTGGGCAATGACAGCGAGTAGAGTGGCAGCGTTTGCTGGTCGAACGCCGCCGCACTGGTTGCTTGGAGGAGATAGAGGCGGCAGGCATAACGGCCGAGAAACGGATCGCTCCATTCTCTCCACTCGCTGGATGAATCACGTTGCACTCGGAAAGCTGCCAACATGATATTTCCGACTCTTGTGGCCCTCTGGACAGCAGATGGAAATTGGGATAATATTTAGTCTCACAGGCGATTTCATGTTTGATGTCAAAGATCTCAAAAACTAACTCATCCATTGTATGATAATAAAGAGGGTGTCATTTTGATGGTTGTCGTTTCAGACGAGGTCGCTAGCAACAGGGATCGCTCGTGGAGTGTGTGGTGGCGCGCGCATTGCCCCGAATGCATTTGGTTCGGCGGAGCGATCCGGTCCACGCCGTTTGCTTTCTGTTTGTGGCTGTGCCGGTCCTGCTGGGCGTGAGGAACGATCTACGGCTCGTGGAATGTGCCCGCGACGCTCTCGTCCGGTGCATTCTTCGCCTCCTGCTCATTTGACGCACGAGCGACGGACGCCATCGCAATCCATCGCCACAGTGTTCTTCCATGTTGAGCGGTCGCCTCATGCAGCAATTGAAGCTGCTTGTTGCGCTCGTACGCGTTGCGTTGCCTTCCTTGCCTTTACTGACGGGTTCGAACAGAAAACCCCGAGGATTGCTTATCGGGTAGTTACTTTAGTGAACTTGATTGAGCTATACTTCTTTAGCTGACAATAAAGTCAGCAAACCATTTGCTTCAATGCATCCAGACCGAACTCAAAAACGCTAAATCAGTGCATCACCCACTGCGGCCAAGTCGCTGTGAATTTGAAGAGGTTGATTCAAGGACGACGGTCGCGTTCTCGCCAAGCGTCTGCATCCATGGCAGTTCCTCGCAGAGCGGCATGCCACACAGGCCGCTCGTTAAACGCTGCCAACGGTTATTGCAGTATGAGTGGGCCAGCAGCTGTCCTCGCTCAACTGTCGCGGGAAGAGTGCGCGGATTTCAAACAGCCTGGCGCTGGGCTGTGTGGGTGGCCACCGTCAAAGCGCACCCTTCACGGGGCGTCTGCCAGCCGCACGCCAATTGCAGCTGTCTCCGCGTCTTATGACCCGCGACCGCATGGAGACACAGCTCGCAGCGCCAAACGCTCCAGGTCTTCCAGTATCGCTGGACCGGAATGCCTGGAGGCGCAAAGCGTTGCCAATCCCCGAGCTCGATTTGAACGAGCAGTCCAACGAGCGTCATGGCAAACGCCTGATATCGCGCGGTCGTTTCGCGTTTTTCTTCTCCTGCTTGTTTGATCGCTGCCTTGCACATGCCGCTGCGGCAGTCAGTGCAGTGTCTCTTGGTCTATGCTGCAAGCCACATCAACAGACACTGCCAACGGATTCGGCAGTCACTTGTAAAGGCCGTTTGCCACCTGCAAAGGCACATGCATGGCCCCCTGCGCAACCGCCATGCCCTGCCCTCGCAGCACTGTGCTGCGCCAAATACCGACTGGATCACCGCTGTTGGTTGGCACATGACTCCATCCGGAGAGCAATGAGTCCACAAGCGGACCAAAGTCCGACCCGCTGGCGCTGAATCAGACTGCCCAGCTGTTGCCGCGGCACGCCGCATAATCGACATCCCACGGTCGAGCGCGCCGCGTAAGCGTGTTTCTATTGAAAACACGCGCGTGGAAGCCAGCTGTCGCGGGAGATCGTTCAACGCGTCCTCTTCCACACAAGCGCAATCCTGCTGGTGCCGCGGTACATAACTGCAACGACCGGCCGGTGACCAGGCGGCGTCTTCTCAATGGCCAAAGGACACCAGCAGCAGCGCTGTGCGATGCAGGGCATGACTCTATCCCATCCCACACAAGTCCAGGGGGAGAGCAGAGCACGCGAACGAGAGTTGTTCTGGCTGACAGACCGCCGCGGTGGCCACTCTGGTCCTCATTCTCGGATTCGCCACCGACTGAGCATCTCGCCCTCCAACCGATCTCTCAACCGCCACCATGTTCTTCTCGCGCGCCTCGACCATCGCCATCGCGCTCTTCGCGGCGGTTGCCACCTCGACGGAGGCCGTCAGCCTGCGTCGCCGCCTTGGAGCGACCTACTCGGCGGACTCGGCCGACTGGCAGCAGACCATGCTCACTGCCGTCAACGAGCAGCGCGCCAACAGCGGACTGTCGGCGCTCTGCCTCAACAGCAAGCTCACGTCGGCAGCTCAGGCCCACTCGGACGACATGGCAGCCAACAACTACATGGACCACGACGGAGCGGACGGGTCAACTATGTCGGAGCGCGTCACTGACGCGGGTTACACCTGGTCATACGTCGCGGAGAACGTGGCTGCCGGCCAGGTCGACGTCGCCGCCGTCATGGACTCGTGGATGAACTCGGATGGCCACCGCGCCAACATCATGAGCTCCGAGATCACGATGCTCGGCTGTGGATACGCCTACAGCGAGTCGACGACCTACGGCCACTACTGGACTCAGGACTTTGGCGCCGGCGCGTCCGAGGAGTGCGACAGCACGGGCACTGCGTCGAGCCAGACGTCTGACGATGTTGCCGCAGAGGCGTCCGCTGACGACGACTACGCCACTGAGACCGAGGCTCCTGCTACCGAGGCTCCTGCTACCGAGGTTCCTGCCACCGAAGCTCCTGCCACGGAGGCTCCAGCCACAGAGGCTCCTGTCACGGAGGCTCCTGCTACCGACGCTCCGGCCACGGAGGCTCCAGCCACAGAGGCTCCGGTCACGGAGGCTCCTGCCACCGAGTCGCCGGCCAGTGGCGGCTGCAAGGTGCGCCGCCACTAAGTGTTTATCAGTCGTGTATGACTGGGAGATCGACGTAGATCGCCCCAGCATAGAGTCAAGTGCACGAGTAGTGTTTGTAAGTGTAGTTGGTGGTGTTGCAGCAGCAGACCAACAGGCTGTGATTGGAAGAGAACCGATGAGCCTTTGTACCTTATATCTTGTCAATACACCTGCGTGAGCCAGTGAGTGGAATTGAACCCTTTGCTCAACACCAGTGCAACCGCGACGCATGCAAAGCATTCTCGAACGGTGCCCATTGAGCTCAATCAACCAAGAAACGATGGCGAGACGTCGTCTAGCTGTCCAACGCCGCGCTCAGGATCGCTAGCCATTGGTACGCCTGTGACCAGTGCATGAGCCGCCCAAACCATGTGCTCTCCACGATCGATCTCGGCCACAAACTCCGCCGTGAGGTCTCCGCTGCGGTCACAATTGCACTGATCACCCTCCGACCCGGCGTCGGCGTTTGTAAGCTTCCGCGTGTCCGTCTGTGCGCCTCCACACCTTGAATCGGTGTGACGCAACGACGTCTTATTGCTCGAGTGCACGCACGACAGTGGTGAGGCGCGCCAGTAACAGCCACGCAAGGCGCAAGTGTCCCGTTGAGAGGCGCGTCCCAATCGACCACGGCTGTCCGAGCGGCACATTGCTGTTGGCATCTGGCGCCAATGTCGTGGCCTGCTCGCAAACTTGGACGCAGTCGTTGCGAATCTGTCACAGCGTCCTATCGTATATGTAGCTACGTTGCCGATCCGCCGAACGATCGTGCGAGCTCCGCGAAGGCTCGATGGGACTTTTTGCCGAGCTCCAACCGCACAATGGACTGGAGAAACTTACCAACGACGAGCTTGGGTGAGCAGCGCGGATAGTGCAAGGTGTCGCGCTAGTTGGCTCGAACAGACGAAAGAGCCTCGAGCGTGGAGGCGACGCGGATTGCAAGCGGCAACTTGCGCCGCCCTGTGACTTTTTGGATACTTCCCGGTGTCCGCCTCGTCTGGCTTCTTGGTCTGAACCGCGTTGTCTTGGTTTGAGTATGCTTCAAGGCTGACGTGGCGTGGCATGGATTCGACAATAGGTGCACTTCGGTCGCGACCGCAGCTGTTCCTCGGGATTATTCGGCCTCCGCTCTCCCACACAAATGCTCGCCGGCTGTCCGTCAGCTGGCCCACGGGCCGGTGGCGCTTGTGGCTGCTGGCGCGCCAGCTGTGCCTGCTCCGCGTTGATTGTAAATTGTGTATGGCCGCTCAAGGAACGCAGGCCATGCCGCGGTACCGGCCGGCGGACAAGAACGCTTCGACCATGTTCAACGTTTGGTGCGGCCACAATGGTCGCTCTACAGTGGGACGGCAGCTGGACATGGAGAGCAATTCCAAAGCCGATAAGACTTGCCAGGGGGAGAGAGAGAGCGAAGCGGTTCGTTTGCGGGTGGCCGGGAGGAGCGCTTGCGTTCCGACGCCTCGCCAACGTGAGATCACTTCCAGACTTGCCATCGACTGAGCAATCCTCTCCCCCAGACCCCCAGTTCCACCACTAGATCATCATGTTCTTCTCGCGTGCCTCGTCGATCGCCGTCGCGCTCTTTGCGCTCTCTGCTACGTCCACGGACGCCGCCAACCTCCGTAGCGAGCGTCGTCTTGGAGCGACCTACTCGGCGGACTCGGCCGACTGGAAGCAGGCCATGCTCACTGCCGTCAACGAGCAGCGCGCCAACAGCGGACTGTCAGCGCTCTGCCTCAACAGCAAGCTCACGTCGGCGGCGCAGATCCACTCGGTCGACATGGCGGCCAACAACTACATGGACCACAACGGAGCGGACGGATCGACCATGTCGGGCCGTGTCACTGCTGCCGGCTTCGACTGGTCGTACGTCGCGGAGAACGTGGCTGCCGGCCAGGTCGACGTCGCCGCCGTCATGGACTCGTGGATGAACTCGGATGGTCATCGCGCCAACATCATGAGCTCCGAGATCACGATGCTCGGCTGCGGGTACTCGTACGACGCCGACTCGGAGTACGGCCACTACTGGACGCAGGACTTTGGCGCTGGGTCGAGCGAGGCGTGCGACGGATCCACCTCTCAGGCGACCACGACGTCGTACGAGGTCGCTGGCGAGGCGGACTCGACCCAGGAGACGACGGCGCCCGCCACGGAGGCGCCGACTGCTGCTCCTACCGCTCAGGCGACCGAGGCTCCCGTGCCGGAGGTCCAGGTCACTGATGCTCCTGCTACGGAGGCGCCTGCGGCCACGTCTGGCTGCAAGACGTACTTCTAAGTGCATCGATGTAAGATGTAAGCGGCTCTCATCCGCCACCATATGCCGTCCGCCTTGACTAGGCTCCTCCATGTCTTTAGACTCCGGCGCGCGTCTGCCTAGGCTGCAAGAGGTGGCCGTGTCCGTTCATGTTGTCGTTCAAACAACTAAACACCTCGAGAGTGAGAGTACACTAGCGATCCAGTAAACCACATTTTGTTGTTAGGTTTACGGCAATCAGTTCGTCGCGGACGGCTGCTGCTGTCTCCTGCGCGACAACTCCCCGCTCACGGACCGCGGCATGGCGCCGTTCTGCTTACAGCTGGCGGCCAGCGGCGCGCTTGGTGGCCGCGACGGTGTCCTCGACCTGCGGCACGCAGACGCGCTCGAGCGGCGCGTCCAGGTAGTCGAAGGCGTCCGTCTCCATGAGGATGCCGGCGATCTCGGCGCCGATGCCGTGCTGGCCCCAGCCGTCCTCGATCGACACGATGCGGTTCGTCTTCTTGACCGACTCGATGATCGTCTCGCGGTCGAACGGGCGGATGGAGCGCAGGTTGAGCACTTCGGCGTCGATACCGGCTTCGGCCAGCTCGGCCGCCGCCTCAAGCGCCACGCCCACCATGCATGAGCTGGCCGTGATGGTCACGTCGGCGCTAGCCTTCACGATCTTGGCCTTGCCGATGGGCACGACCAA